>JASANB010003104.1:0-26955 GCA_030248155.1 Sabatieria punctata | reverse complement strand
CGTAGTTCTTGCTAGCTGGTTTTGAAGAGCCAGTGCCACTCGGGTGGCAAAGTAGAAATGAGGCTTTTAAGAGAAAGCAGTGCGTTTGCTGTTGCAGAGTCGCATGCTATTGATAGCGCTTAACGGATGGCAGCCATTCGGAAGAAACTGGTGATTGTGGGCGATGGGGCGTGTGGTAAAACATGTCTGTTAATCGTGTTCAGCAAGGATCAGTTCCCCGACGTCTACGTGCCAACTGTATTCGAGAATTATGTGGCTGATATTGAAGTCGACGGCAAACAGGTACGCCTCTCCATTTTTTAGATTCTAGACAGACGTGGGTCCCTCAGAGTCTGATGAAAGAATTTTGTATCATTCATGCAACAATTTTACCACCCGACCGACTTATGCCATATACCCCCGCCCCCAAAGGTTTTTCCAACCCACCCTCACCGATTTTCTGGCGACTATTTTTTGCGATTTTTTAGCATTTCTGTCACTAAAATCGCCTTCAAGCTAGCACTTTTTAGCTGTATTTGATTTGAGCCCATATTAGCGATTTTTCAGTACCGAACCCCTCTCCTGGAATTTGGGCCAAACCCCCTCCCCCTTCGGCGGATGACCTGATGTATAGAAAAATATTGATAAAAGTAAGCTTGCTTGAACTATATGCAAATGAACGCAAAATAGCTTTTTCTAGCCTCTGCCCTCCCTCTCAGCCGAAATGCTAGCCCATATTGTAGTCCGCTAACATGTAGTGTAGATTTTTGTTCCCACCTCATGCCTTCTCTCTCTCTAACCTTTAATAAAAATGTGCGTTTGGCGACTGTGCAAACAGTTAGTCGACCGAATCAGATTGCATGTGGGTTAGATTTAATTGACACAAAACCCGGTCCATTGTTTGTTTGTTTGTTTTGGCTTCTGCTCGGTTGGCTGTGCGTGGCCATGCATTAAGAGCCCTCCGAGGGATCGGCTCAGCACAGCAGTCAGCCAGTCACTGACGCAATTGGTAGCTGGCCGGCGTCTCGTGCTGGCAGCCGTATCGATCGTTTCGAGCCGTTCTAATGCTTTTTAATCTACGCTAAAACATTAGCAGCGCCGCAGCACCGGGCCTGCGTTTGGTCCTCGCGCACAAATAACAGACAGGTGAATAATCAACCGATGGTTAGTGGTTAATTCGAACTGCACTCTTCACCGAGCAGACAACAATCAATCACAATCACTCGCTTCAAACGCCTTAGCCGGCCCTTCCTATCCAATAGATGCGGCTGTTTGTCACGATTGTTGGATTATGAAAAAATTTGCCAGCTCAACTGCTAGTCATCATCGGCTCGTCCGTCTGTCAGTTTGAGATCGGCGTCGGTCCAGGAGCTGTTGGAGTTTGAGTGGCTGGAAAAAAGGGGCAAAAGCGCCAAAAAACTAGCCACACTTGGCTGCTTTATGATGTGGGAGCGAGCGCGCAGCTGTCGCCACTTTTTTCTCTTCTCGCAGATGCATTTTGGCCACATCGCTTGGCTGCACTTTGATTACACTTTGACCGGTAGCCAGCTTAGGGATCGGCTTAGTGTTGAGAGTTTGTTTTGAAATGCTCTGCCCACTGAGACTGACATTTCTCGTTAGCACTTCAATTAGTCTGGTTGCGAAGAAAAATAGGCATGTTTAGGGGTTTGACTCTTCAGTAACTAGCAATAGATCAAAAGGTCGTCTCTCTTGGTTAGGTGTATCGATTATCAAAGGCAGCATTCCGGGCATAGTCTCTGATCGGTGACTGTTAAATGTTTACTTTTTACTGTAAACTAAAGTGGTGACGCATCGTTCAGTGAAAAGTTACGACGTGTAACAATAATAATAATAATAATAATGAAAGCTTGGCGCAAAATTTTGAACTACTACCGGTTCTATGGACAAAAAAATGAAAATATGTGTGATCAACGGAAATTCAAATTGGAGTGTCTATTTCTAAACACCTAGCCTTGCAACTTGCAGTAAGGATATTAGAATTACTCAAAAAAATACAGTTTGCGTCATGCGTGGGCCGTAAATATCTGGAGGGGTATGAGATGAGTTCTGTTGCCTCCCCGGAACGACAGCCTACTACTTAGTCATCTGCATCTGGAAGGAGAAATTGCAAAACCGTGGCCGCCTCCACGTGCTTCTCCCATAGGTCCCTGTTGGCAGAGCCGTGGGGAGGCTGATACAGCTAAAGATATGATGACACTGTACGGTCCAATGCCACAATCCAGGCAGAGATATCTGCAGAATTTTAGTCCAAGCGGACTTTGTAGCTGTTTAACCGGCGGCACGGACCAGAATTGGGCAAGAAGAGATTGCGTCTCTCTATCGAGGCCATGCTCAGACTTGTGGATAGGCGGTGGACGGCCGCCCAACACCACGTTAGGGCGCTGGGATTCAGTAGTTCTGACCACAGTGGCCGCGTGGACCTTTTTTCCAGCACTGGACCACCGAATCTCCCAGGAGCGGAGAGATGAAGTTGTTGAACTTGGAGAAGAGTGTCTCCTTTATCCGGCGAGGAGGTGTGGCCTGGTTGTGGTTTGGACAGGGGTGGTTGGGGTCCAGGCATGTCCCGGGCCGAAAGCAGCTCTGCATGTGTGGCGACCGGTAGTACATTCGTTTCTTGATGTAGGTGGTCAACTGCAGCCATGCGATGACAGCCTGTAACTGTGCTCTGTTCTGCGCCCCTTTGGATCTGGTCGAAGCTTGTTTTGCTCACATTTGCTGTCCGAACAAAATCAGTTTCCACTCAGTGGTAGGTCGCTTTTACAATAAAAGTCGCAAAGAAATCTAGAAATTTGTGCCATTTTTCCGAAAGAAGTGGGAGGCGTAAAACTCACCGGCCCGGTCTAAGTTTGCTTATTCTCATCGATTTCCAAGTTCTGTTCTGTGTTTATCGTGTAGAAAGAATCGGATTAATTTCTCTAGCTCAACTGGTGCGGTGTAGCCAGCTAATGAGGTGTTCTATCGATACTGGTTGTCTCTCTGCATGCAAATCAGTTGTGAATGCACCTGCTGGAAGAGACCAGTAGTCAGTTAGACGTGGATCGATTTTGGCGCGGCCCTTCTCATAGCCTGAGCCGCTTGACCACATTAAGCTTACACCGCATCGCTCTGCCGAACTTTGAAGTGAAAGCAACTTTACAGTAGCAGAGGAAGTGAGGATGCGATAGTTCAAAAAGCCTGGGAACGCCAGCTGTTCCAGTCTCATGACGACGATCCGAACCGGTTGGTCGGCCGGCCAACAAACACACAACTTTCTGCGTTGGCTGGCAGGCTGACTAACTGAGAACGCCGCCGAATGGTGTCACGTCTGCCGGCCGACCAGCCACCCGACTAATTGTAATAGTCCACCAGTGACTCAGCCGCCCTCCAATCTGGGGACGATCCGTTTTTAGCTGATTGAATTGCTTTCACACCTCAGCTTGCACTGGAGTGGAAACAGTAGCAGAAAAACCCAAAAATACCCTATGCTTGCTCATTTGGGCCAAAAATTCCATTTCAGTTAGAAGATAGATTCTGTCTGTATGAGTAGAAATTGCCAAATTTTTCGTAAGATTAAAGAAAGCTAATTACTGGAGTGTTAATTAGGAAACCGGCCACTCGAGATTGTCCTAGTTTGGCTAACTTTCCGTTGACTGGCACAAAAAGGATTTTCTAAAGCTTTAAAATTGACAAAATTGGTATAGTGAATTATTGATGTGTTTTATAAACTAATTTAGAATTGTAAAAAACTAAAAAAAACGGACTTTTTGCGAAAGTTCTCTGCTTGTTTACAGAAACGCTATGAATTCTCATCAGTTTATAGTAGCTAATTAGTTTTCTAAGAATTTATGAAGCTGAACTTATTACTGCCCTACTGCTCCTGCTCATATGAATAAACTAACATAGGTAACCAATAATGAACGACACACACGTATAGACTAGCACTGATAGCGATCGACCGGAATTCCGGTTCCGGTCCGGTTCCGGTGAAAAAGGGTACCGGAACCGGAACTTTTTCATTCACTATTTTCGATGGATATTCAGTTACATCAAGTATTATTGCGTCGGTTTAATAAAGTGCGCAGCTCAGTGGGGGCAGTAGAATTTGCATGAATGGGGAGAAATTATGCAGTTTTCCATGTTATGCATCATTAGAAGTGCCTCTAAAGACAAATTTCGGTGAAATTATGCAGTTACAGGCAGTGTTTAGAGCTGTATTGTCGTTTTCGAACAGGTTTCTCAACTGACTTAAGGTGCAAAAGTGGAAAACTTGTTGTAAGTATCTGTACTAGCATGCTGGACCCATTTAAGACGATTTACAAAAAAAAATTATTTTTTTTAAATTTTTTTAAAAAAAGCAAAAACTTTTGGCCTTCAAAAAAAAATTTTTTTAACAACTGTGCCTTTAAGGCAGCTAAAAGACATCTCCGAAGGTGACAGATCAAAGCTGAAACCTGAAAATGTTGAAAAGCTTCTCTTTCTGAAGTACAATTTGCGTGCTCTTGACTACTGTTATTGAAAAGTCTGTATTCTGTTGTTGATTTGAACTTCTGCTGATGTTTATAACAGGAATTTGTACACGACGTGCCTATAAATACGTTTCTATAAATTTTGGACCAAATATTGAAAAAGTTCCGGTTCCGGTTCCGGCCGGAACTGGGTGGTTCCGGTTCCGGCGAAAATTTTGGTTCCGGTCGATCGCTAAGCACTGACATGCAAAGGAATGCATACTAACATACGACTGTTTCATCATACATATGTTACATTGGTTCGTGGTGACATTCGAAAACTGAACTTTTTATTAGCTGAGTCGCTTTGGTGCTACATAAGTGTATTGCTGGTTATGCAAAGCAAAATTGCTGCTGATGTATGTAAGCCAAATTAGTGGTATCGCTTCTGAGCTATGTCTGATATGTCGATGGTCTCAGAGGCGTCGGTCGAACAGAATTGATAAAGGCACGAACTCGTGCGCTCACTTAATTGCACTTTATCATTAGAAGCCAGCATGCCAGAGGCTGTCGGTTTAATTAGGTCCAGGCCAACCAGCACTTGATATAGGGATCGTGCAAGGCTCCACAACACCTCTCAATCTCTCCTTGCCATCTTTACGTCCCCGCTACGCTACGCACTTCCTTCCCTTCTGTATTATTACTTGCAGGCTTCGTACAGGTCAGGAAAAAGTCAGGCAATTTCGTGTCTGGTCGGACTGCAAAATTCAGTCATGTTGCAAGAAAAGTGCTTTGCAAAACTGTTAATTTTATGCTCTCGAAACGCGTCCTTTTTGAATGCGTTCTTGAAGGCTAATTTTCCAAATTTTCTCATCTTGGTTGGGCTGTGGCCCATAACGACAAAACTAATTTTTTGCTCAAAACACCGTTTTTAATGTGTTCTTTCTTATACTAAATTTTCCATTTTTTCTTGCCCTATTTGGGCCACAGCTCAGTCAGGCGCCTTCAGTATCTAACGTTGGCTTGAAAATTCGTGGAAGCGCCTCTGTATGTTTGGTTTGTTGTACGGATCTGCTTACAAATCACTAAAATTAACGAAAATCTGTTGTGTTGGTTTTTTGAGGTTGCCTCCGAAAAGTCAGGGAACTTGTTTTTGTCAAGAAATTTGGTAAACTCCGGATCTGTACGAATCCACTGGAGTCAACACAGATTTGGGTGTTTTTCAGGTATTATTGGGTATTTCGGGTTTTGTTCACCAATGCCCAACACTGTTTAGGATCTCAAAAATCCTCTGATTTCGACCCATGGTTAGCTTCAGGAAGCTCTTTTTGCTGCTGTCAACTAATAGCTAGCAGAATGTAATAATTTAGTGGCCGGGTTCCTAACTGCACGCCAGTAATTTGGTTTCTTTCTTTCTTTCTTCTGTCTAAAATTAGAATGTCTATTGTTGCCATTTGAGAATCTGTGCACTGAAATGCGGTTTCTATTGCTTCTGAGCAAGTATTTGGGTATCAGTCTTTTCGGTATTGGTTGCACTCGAGTGTTAATCAGCGCCTTCGAAGTCAAAAACTGATCGCAGATTTATTTTTCGGTTCCCCGATAGAGTTCTAACTGTTTGTTTTGCTTTGTATTACTTTTAGTTGTTTTTACACAACGTACTAGTGTTGGCTTACCTTTGGACTAACCTCTCCAACTCTCCAATTATACATGCATGGTAGCAAAAGAGAGGTGTGTGTAAGCTTAGCTTAGCCTACTTGCTGTCGCCGTTATAATTTTGGTCCCTCAAAAAGTTGCCAATTCTTGAGGGGGCTGTCCATGTATAGCTTACCTGAGGTTGCATATAGGTACCTAGCATACATGTAACAGCTCCGGGCCGACCTGGGGGTAGGGGGGGGTTTTCCTCAGGTGGGGGTCGAGGGGAGGTTTCGCCCAGGTGGGGGGTCCCAAATTTCAAAAAGCTCCAAAACGCCTAGAAATGCGTTTTTAGCACGTTTTTTTCAGTAAGGACGCTAAAAATCGCTATTTTAAGCTGCCAAATAGCGTTTTAAAGCTAAAAACAAGCAAAAAATGACAAAAAGAGCTTCCAAAAACACCGATTTTTCTTAAATATCAGCAGTGGAAACGCCAAATTCGGTTTCCAAAGGCTTTTCAAGTGAACTTTTGGCTAAAAATTAGTGATTTCTGACCCAGTTTGTTAATACTGGAGCCACTACCACCACTTGTATTTTTGGTCGGGGGGGGGGGGTCCCTTAACCTGTCTCGGGGGGGGGGTGTGGGGGGTTTGGCCTTTCCAGCAGGGGGGTTTACCCCCCAAACCCCCCCCCTAGTACATGTATGGTACCTAGCAGCTGTGCTAGCAAAGTGAACGGCATGAATTAATAAGTAGTCAGTTTTAGGTGGAGTTGGCATTGTGGGACACAGCGGGTCAGGAGGATTACGACCGACTGAGGCCGCTCAGCTATCCAGACACGGACGTCATTCTTATGTGCTTCAGCATTGACAGTCCCGATTCACTAGAAAATATACCTGAGAAATGGACGCCCGAAGTAGGTTCACTCTACTGTATTCGCTCTGCTTCAATAATCGGTAGTCCCTCTTGGTGCTGAAATTTTTCTGCAAATCTCATAACACTTTCAAAATCCAACAACCCTAAGGGCGAACATAAATTACTGACTTTGACCTATTATAACAGAAGACTAACCAAATTGTTAGTAGGTAAAGGCAAGAAAATTGTCGTCACTTGTGTTTGTATTTGTATCTCAAATAAGGTGTGTGGTGCTGGTTGCAGGTTCGTCACTTCTGCCCCAATGTGCCGATAATCCTGGTGGGTAACAAGAAAGATCTTAGAAACGACGCGCAAACTCTGCGTGAGCTATCAAAGATGAAGCAGGAGCCGGTGCGTCCTGAGCAGGGACGAGCCATGGCCGAACAGATCGGCGCCTACGCCTACTTGGAATGCTCGGCAAAGACCAAGGACGTACGTGCTCTACTTTGCCTTTCTTATTTCTAAATTCACCATCCCCTGGCCCCTTGTATGAACGTAGGGTGTATTTTTGCTAAACATCACATTTCCGGTGGAGAAAATCTGTTAAATGACAAACCAAATATTATAAGACTGTGCACTGAAACCGTTTATTTTTATGCTCGTTTCTGAAGGCTATTTTGTATATATTTCTTCTCGCTCTGGTTTGTGCCTACCAAGCCGCTGCAGTCTTCAACAACTATTAATTTCTATGCTCGGTTTACCATATAAAGTGCGTTTTTTATGTCCAATTTTTCAATTATTTTCACGCTGCTGCCGAACCAGGTTTATTCAAAATTTTGCATACACACACCATTTGCAAAATCCTGGGTACACGACTGATTGTAAATGAGCTGTTTTTTCAAAACCTTCGTTTACAGTGTAGGCGAAAGGATGAGACAGGGAATTAACCATACAGTCAGCACCCCGCCCCCCCCCGACCTAGACCCCCCCCCCCCCCCCCCGAGACGATTTCACCGACCCCCCTCCGATTTTTCTGGCAAGTAAATTTTCGAGCAAATTTTTGCCATTTTTTACAATTTCACACACAAAAATTACCACTTTTTAGCTGTATTTCAACCCAAATTAGCGATTTTTGGCAATTTTTAGCCAAAAAATTGCGATTTTGTTTCGATTTTTGAGCGTTTTTTAGTGCCCACCCCCTCTCCCAAAATTTTGGCTCAGACCCCCCCGGCCGGCGCAAGACCCCCCCAACCCATCCCCCCATCGGCGGATGACCTGTTACATGTATGGAAATAACGACATAGTATTCATACATGGTACCGATCGGTTCGTTGGTATCAGTTCCATTATGTCATTGTTTTCTTGATTTTAATTGGCTGTATGTCTAGAATACATACGTTGCATCGGTAATGCTAATTTGTATCGCCAAAAGGCTTTTTATTTAAGCTAAAAATAGATATTGTATTCACGCATGTAATAGGTCCGGCCGGCGTGCGGGAGGGGTTTCCATAAGGTGGGGGTCGACCGGAGGTTTCGCCCAGAGGGGGTCCAAAATTTTAAAAAAGTTCCGAACTCCTGGAAATGCGTTTTTCTCGGTAAGGAGGCTAAAAATCGCTATTTTAAGCTGCATAAATATCAGCAGATAGAACGCCAAATTCGGTTTGCAAAGGCTTTTCAAGCGAATTATAGGTTAAAAAATAGTAATTTCTGAGTCAGTTTGTTAGTACTGGACCCAAACATGGGCAAAGGGGGCTGAGGGGGTTGGCCCCCAGGATCTGACCTACCCCCCTCAGCCGGCCGCTACCCCCCTCAGGAATTTTTTGGAAGAATTTTGTATAGAAAGTTAGGCTAAAATATGCCTGGATTAGGTGTAAATGAGATCAGAATAGCTTATTTTAATGAAAAATAAGCCCAAAAACCTTGATTTTAGCCAAAAATCGGACTTTTTGGCTTACCACACTCTCAGCCCCCTCAGGCGCTCCTCCTACCCCCCCCCCCCCTCAGCCCCCCTCAGGAATTGAAAATTCTACCCCCTCAGCGGAAATGCTAGCCCATGTCTGACTGGACCCACTAGTACTAGTGCTTGTATTTTCGGGTCGGGTCCCTTAGACTGTCTCGGGGGTGAGGAGTTTGCCCTTTCTAGCTAGGGGTCACTCCCTAGTACATGTATGGTGGTTCCATATCGTCGCCACTATGGTAAAACGAGCCAAGTAACAGAAAGTCGAAATCGAGAAAATTGCCTTTTAAATATTTGTTACATTTTCGAGAATTAGCTTCAATATCAGTTTATATATTTTTTACCCAAAATACAAGTGCACAAATGGTGTGCAAAACATTCTGCATGTGTTAATTGTGTTAAATTAAGTCAGCTAACGGGAAAAGCACAAGGCACTTGGCTCGTTTTACCAGGATCACCTGGTGATGTCCGTGCTCTTGCCTCTGATTACATGGCTGTATCTTCTGACACAGAGCCAATTTTGACTTCGTTCCTTCGCCAAAACGTTTTTAGGTGCTTTAGCTATAGTTTTTCGCACTTAACTCCATTTTTTCATTTTGTTACTTGGCTCGTTTTACCATAGTGGCGACGATATACCAGTTGAAAATTGTACCGCCGGCACCAAATCGGTTGCAGGTGGTGTGGTTTTGTAATTTGTCTGACTGTAAATGGCTAGTGGTACAAAGCAGATGTAGTGTGATGGATAGTGCAGATAGCAGATGTGTAAGGGGCTGCCGGCAACGTTTTAATGGCCGGCCGTTTGGACATGTATCGATCAATTAAGTTGTGCGCTGCTGACGCAACAATTGCAGCCTTTTTCGGCCCAGTCTCAGACTGCAGTCGGTCTGATTGGCGGCCTCTAACTCCATTAGCCACCTCACTCTCAATCTAATCGACGCCCCGCGGCGCCACGGCGCGCTTCCACGCACAAAAATAGCTAATACGGCCGTAGGGGCGTAACGCAACGCATTTTTTTTTTCAAAACCACTTGCAACAGTTTTTGCTTGTTAAGTTGTCAGCGTAGGTTACCCATTCACTCTAAAATCAAACCGTAACCGTATACATGTACGCATCCGCCAGCATAACAGGTCATCCGCCGAAGGGGGTTGGGGTTCTGGCGCCGGGGGGTCTGAGCCCAAATTTTGGTAAGGGGTAGGGGCATACATGTGCATGGGGGGTGCCCAGGGGGACGAAAATGAAAATCTACCAAACGTTGCTAGAGGCTGCTAGAAAGCCTCCAGATGCGTTTTTAAGCCACAGAAATCAATTTTGGCAACTACGCAACTACGCACCCTTCCTCCAGGCAACTACGCACCAAACCCGAGATTTTTTCAAATTTTCCTGGAAAATTTCGATTTTTTGGCAACGTTTCTATCAGAAAAGTAGTTTTTCGGCAATTTTTTGTCGAAAATTTGATTTTTACCGCAAATTTTTGCATTTTAACCGAAAATTTCGTATTTTTAGCTAAAATTTTGGACAAAATTCAAATTTCCCGCCAAAATTTTGGGTTAAATATTCAGATTTCCCGCCAAAATTTGAATTTCCCACCGAAAATTTGCACCTATATCCAGGCAACTACGCACGGAGACCTGGCCGTCCCTCCCTGAGCCGCCGACCATGCACATGTATGGGTAGGGGCCTAAACAAACGCTTAAAGATCGTAATTTTCGGCTAAAAAACGCTAATTTAGGCTGAAATACAGCCAAAAAGTGCTGTTTTGCAGGCGATTTTGGCAATTTTTGTGTCTGAAA
Organism: Sabatieria punctata; assembly: GCA_030248155.1. Taxonomy (NCBI): domain Eukaryota; kingdom Metazoa; phylum Nematoda; class Chromadorea; order Araeolaimida; family Comesomatidae; genus Sabatieria; species Sabatieria punctata. Next base: position 16,299 of record JASANB010003104.1, on the reverse strand, counting down.
TTGCAGAAAATCGCTAAAATTTCCTCAAAAAATTACTTGCCAGAAAAATCGGAGGGATGGTCGGAAAAATGGGCTGTGGTGACCGTATATTACCTTGTGACAGACGTGGGGCTTGGTATTTAGGCCGAGGGGAGGCAGAATTTTGAAAACCGATGGACGGTTTTGGGGATTCTAGGCTAAAAAGTGAGAGTTTGGATAAAATCAATGGTTTTTAGCATATTTTTTGTTTGAAATAAGCCATTTTGAGCTTATTAACATCTAATTTGTGCTTGCTTTTGTCATAATTTCTCGATACAGTGAAAGACAGGCAGATCTTTAGTTAGGGGTGGGTCGATCTCAACCCCCTCAAGCCCTGCTTTGCCTATGCCTACTTTCTTTTCGATAAAAATTGTTAGAAGGCTTAGTTTATTGGCCCCGTAGTTTTTGTAGGGTGTTCGCTAATAAAAGCAAGTTTTCAACCGCAATTTTTTAATTTTTTAATTTGACTGGAACCAAGTTTCTTCCCGTAACTTGGTGCTAGAATTTGAAAATTCGAACTGATGGGCGCTTTATTTCTGACAGATTCACTTTCAAATCTTAATAGACGCAACGCAACGGGGAGACACCGGTACTATCTAGTGAGTAATGCATATGTTACACTGCTACTGCTGTTTCAGGGAGTGCGGGAAGTTTTTGAGACGGCTACACGCGCCGCGCTGCAAGTGAAGAAGAAGAAAAGTCGAAAATGCACAATATTGTAGATTGTAAGTAAAGGGAACGCGTATTTCTTATTATATACATTTTGACACCACTGTACCGACGTTTTGTAATAATTGGTTTGTTTTCTCTTTCTGCTAAGAAGTTGCCGTTCAACTGACATCCACGTAACTTCTGCTCTTCGCTCCCACCGGCGCACCGTCTGTTTCTTGCTCCGTTCTCAAAAAACAAACAACTGCAAAATGGGTCACTCACTTGTCTGTCTGTCTGTCGCACGTACGGCGCCGCTCCATGTCTCGCTTTTGTTTTGTACTTGATCATGTATTTTGCTTTCGTTGTGTAGTGAATATTGGGTATCGATTAAATTCTTTTCTTACTTACCTTGTGTCTCTACCACCTTCGGCCATTCGGATTGGGCATTCTGCTGGTCTAAATTTAATTAATCGTGTTTGCGTTTAAAAGTTAAGCTATGGCACTGGTAGCAGATTCGATCACTGGATAGAGTTTGTTAAGCAAATATGTAGCTCGAGCGCTGCTTTGTAGCGCAACCTGATTTCTGAGCGGGCTATTCGATCTTTGGTAATTGGTGGCCAAAGTTGATTCCTTCAACTTACAGCAACATGAAAGTGGCGTATCCAGGGGTATACGGTGGGTAGGAGGTAGGAAGAGAAAGTCAGTCAGAAATAAGAGAATCTAATGAATTAATTATATACTAAAACTGTAATGTCAGAAGCCCAACGAGACCAGTTTAAACTTTTAAAACTTGTAATTTTATGCTCAGAACGCCTTTTAAACGCGTTTTGAAATCTAATTTTGCTACAGTTTCTTACCCTGGTTGGGCAGCGGTCCAACCAGGCGCTTTCAAAAATTTTCACCTTTCCAGGGGAGCCCTTTGCGAAATCCTGGATTCACCACTGGCAAGGCAACATGATAAAACGAAAGAAAGCTAAAGAACCTGGCAAATGCACGGTCAAGCTGGTGTACTGAGTTCGAATGAAGAGTTTCACAAGCAAAAAGCCTAATGCACTTCGCAAGTCAGTTAGCTACATCGTGATAACTGACGCTAACGAAAAATGGTATGAATAGCCGTCGTCGAAAATCACTGAACGTACGTGAATGCCATGTTTGTTCAGAAATCAGTTTGCGCTGCAATGTGCAAAAAGCGTATGACAATTAACTGGAGGGATCGCGAAATTCGTGACCCGCCGGTGCTATGGTGCAGCGCATCGACACTCGCCGGCCGCTGAGTGGAACATTCTTGCTTGGTAAAGTGGAAAGGAAAGCGAAAAAAATGAGCGTCTGCGCATATCTCATGCATTCTATTTGCGATAAAAGTGTGTTTTGATATTTTCTGCGGCTTATAAATAAAATTAACTGAACTGTAAACTGCTGTTTCAGATACACTTTCAGTGCTTTTCGGGACTTCTTTGTTGAGCGTGAGGTGATTCATTTGAAAACTGATTGTTGCTAAACAAACACTTCAGGCAACCTAAAATTGCGGTTACAGGTGCGGTACGGCCTAGATATTCCTGTTATCTCTTAAACGCAGAAATTTTTGGCGTGCCTGGCCATAGGGACATGCAATGCGTGCCTAAAAATAGTAATCACGCAAAATATGTTTCAAAATCACTGAAATTTTTAAAAAACGTGACTGGCCAATCACGCGTTGTATGCAGCACTGTGCATTGTCTGACAAAAAAGCGTGACTGACCAATCATCAATCAAATGACGTTTTATTTTCCAATCACATTTATGCTAAAAACAGCCGCACGCAAAGCGTGATTCTATGTGGGGTACTACTCCAAATGGAGTAGCTTCTGCTAGTAAGGGTTATGTATGATCATTAATCAAATTGTTGGAAATTTGTTTATTTGCAAACAGTCATTTATTTTCGGTTTATGTTCCTTCCCTTCAGCTACAAATCCCAGTAAAGTGGTGGCATAAAGTATAGTTTCTTGTACTTCTTCTTTTCACGTTTCTCGCGCCGTTTCAGTGAGTCCTGCAATCCGACCGAATTGCTGCCCCACATGGCCCTTGGGTTCCCATTTTGTCTGTAACATTGCATACAGTATAGATAAAAAAGGGCCAACCCGTTTTTTGGAACTTTATTCAAAAGGTTCCTTCTCTCTCAGTTCTGGTATATCGATTTGACTCAAATATTCAGCAAAAATCAATAAGACAGTAGCTACATTATTGTGCAAGTTTAGTGCCAAATTCTAACTCGTGCTGGTTTCATGAGCCAAAAAACTAAGAACATTTTCGATTTTCCAAGAACACTCCGGGAAAGGTTTGTTTGATGTGGAACAGACTTTAAATATCAGGTTCATTTATTTATCGAACTTCCAACTAAACTACAATCTGAGTTGATTAACAACACATTCAGTGGTTTGACTCCAGAAGGTACAGATTTCTTAACTATGGGATTTTCGATCATGCTTTTGAAACTCAACAATTTTGGCACCCTTTCAGCTACAATGTATAGGGCTACCCAGTCACTATGTTGTGATGTCCAATAGCAATACCAATCAATTTCTGCAGGTTTCAAAATCATATTCTTTTAAATCATACATGTGACAGAGGTCATCCGACGATCAGTCCGGGGGGTCTGATCCCAAATTCTAGGGAGGGGGTTGAACACTAAAAAACTCGAAAAAATCGCAAAAACTCGCAATTTTTCAGCAAAAAATCGTCAAAAATCGCTAATTTTGGCTGAAATACAGCTAAAAAGTGCTGTTTTACGGGCGGTTTTGGCCATTTTTGTGTCTGACATTGCAAAAAATCACAAAAAATTGCTAAAAAAATTACTTGCAGAAAAATCTGAGGGTGGTCGGAAAAATCGTCTCGGGGTCCCCATCCGGGGGGTCTGACCTAAGTCGGATGGGGGGACAGACCCCCATTACATGTATGCTTTTTATTGCCGAAAAAATTACAGTAGAGTTTCTGTGGACCACCCAGACAGACTATTAGATTTTGGCTCATAAAATTAGCACGAGTTAGAATTTTGGCACTAAAACTTGCGCACTATGTAGCCAGTTTGTCCTATTCATTTTTTTATTTTTTTGTTGAAAATTTGAGCCAAATCGATAAACAACTGGCCGAGAAGGAATCATTTGAATAAAGGTTCGAACAGGGGGTGTGTGGGTGGAGACTTTTTATCCGTACTGTACAGTATGTACATAGTGTTAATTAAGAAAACTATCTTTACTGCAATTTCTCGACTTACACCTCCCCAGCCGCCATAGCGTCTCCTCCTGTACTCTGGAAAATGACCAACAAACAAATCAGAATTAGCAGTTTGGCCATTTTACAACTCTTTGGCTTAGCAGCGAAATTTGATGAGCTGCAAAAAATATACACTGTACTAGCACAGAAAACAGCTTGGCTAATATTCTAGGAGATACTGCAAAAAAGGTGTTCTGGCATTTTCAGTGAGGGCGCAATTGTATGATTTCGGGCTTTGGATTAACATTTAAACTGAATTTTTCGACCGATTATTTTTTACGAAAATCTGATAAACAGAAAACTTATTGAGGAAAACTAGGAAAGGAAAAATTATCTGAAATTTGGCACAGTTGAAGGCACCATTTTCTGACAAAAAAACAGAATTCGTCGGGCAGAGGTTGCAGCTTTGATGTGTCCCTAGCTTTAAAGGTTAACATAGAAATAGTTATAGCTTTATGCTAATTTATTTCTGCAACACAACAGCCAGAATGCTGAGAACAGGAAAAATCTGGAAACTTCGCGTCTTGGTCATGGGTATTTACGCTGTGCGTATGTCGCGGCGGCCCCGGCATCTGCGAGAGCGGTTGTTAGTGGATTTGAAACCGGTTGAAGCGATTGGAAGTAGTCGACACAAAGCCCAACCCAGACCACCGAAAGCCGGAGATGGGCAGTAGGTAAATGGGAACCGAACCGGTGCTGCCGTTACACCTAATGGCAGCAAGGGGAGGGTTGTTTGTAGACGGGGCACTCCATTGAAAGGCTCTAATAAGAGCGCTGGGTGTCCAGAGCTGTCCGAAAGGACAGTGGAACTTAAACAAACATGCTGTTAGCTGTTCTCATATCTAACCGTTTTATAGTAAAGGCGGTATGTGTTTGTCAGCTTGCAAATTTGCATTTGGTCTCCAAAAATCTAGAGTGCGCAATATTGCGTTCTTTTAACAATGAAGGAATGTTTGTCTCTTTGAGCATGCATTTTATGCATGATTTTGTGTTCAGTATTAATCGGTAAACTGGGGCCGTTCTTAAACGACGTTCGTTCCCGATTTTTCGGACCCTTCCACCAAAATGGCTTTGCGTCGTTCCTGGGGCCCCCGCCCCCTCCTCCCAAGGCGACGTCGTTTTCGGTTAACCCCCCCCCCCCCCGATAAAAGTAGGGATAGCCATAGCACGTTCGTGCTGCGAAGATTAGAAATTACAAAATGGCCGAAAAAATGGTCCAAAAGGGTTCGCGCAACTTCAAGGGCAAATTCTTTTTAATGTTCCGTTACTAATGGGAGAGAGTGATGGATTTACAGTAAATGAAACTGAGTATGAGCTATCGAATGATGTGTATTTTGAATCATAATTCAGCCATTTTCATCTCAAACACAGAATTCGCCGTTTTTCAAAATCCATTTTCTGCCGAAAGGAGTCTTGATTCAAATTTTGTTCAACCGGATTTAAAATCAGCATAACTCGACCTACGTACATAGCACCGCTTTTTTTCCTTTCTGCACTTTGGCATCGTCCCCACAAGTTCGATTCTTTATTAACTACTGAAAATCGGCTTTTTAATGGAACTTTTTCATCTTCTTGATTGTCGTGAAAAAACGACGAATTCGGCGGAAGTTGTTCAAGGTTCCGAGTACAATAGACTTCTGGCCTTCGAAATGCAAAAACGCTTGCAGTCATACGTACATACCTTTTCGCATTAATTTACAATGTAGCTGTGCTACGGCTTCTCATCTTTCTAGTAGATTTTAAACAATCAAGTGGGTTGCATGTTCGTACAGTAACTCGCGCCATAGAAAATCAGCTCAGCATTTGATCAGAAATCCAACTACTGTTGGCAAGTCCGACTGAACCTGGACTTATTAATAGGTTTTTAAGGTAAGGCGGTATGTGTTTGTCAGCTTGAAAATTTACATTTGGTCTCCTAAAATCCAGAATGTGCTATACTGCGTTCTTCGACAATAAAGGGAATGTATGTCGTTTCAGCATCTGATTTTGTATTCAGTAACCGGTACTTTCTGATGTTATGGTCAGCTTATAAGTATTTTCAACGCTAAAAAACGAATCTCGACATAACTTTAAACGATTTGCATAACTCCTTCGCGACTATGCCATAATTCGCACGATCCAGAATTCGTGAGAAATTCAGGATGAGTCACAGGCGAATAAAGCATATTTCATGGTCCTTTTATGTGGGCCTGATTAGCTGTCCGCTGGTCCGAACTGGGAACCAAAAATTTTCAGCGACCCCAAATCTAGAGGGCGCAGGTGACTCATAATTTGCAGTTTCGCCCAGAAGCATTGCTTGTCTACCCCAGACCTGCGAATCCAACCACTAACGGGCTAATTTCCACTGAGTGTAAATTCGAACGTTCCATAATTCCTACTTAATTGGCTCGCCCTGCGAACCAGCTACAAATTCGTATGATGGTGTTTTGCATTATAATAGGGCCAAAATGCATACTATGTATGCTATTGTTTCTGTAGTGGTTTAGCGTCTTTTTTCGAGTTTTTTTCGGAAAAATATCCATCTCTGGTACTTACTAAACAGGATTGCATTTTCAGCCTTTGCTGCCAATTTTTTCTGTTCACTATACAGCTTCACGTACATATTTAACAGTCAGGCACTTAACGCCGTTTATGGTACCGACACCATATATGGTACCGGTACCTAAGGTAGTGGTACCATATATGGCACCGTCACCATATATGGTACCGGCACCATATATACCTACCCTACCCATGGCCATGGGTGCCGGTACCATATATGGTACGAAATCTGAACAGAGTGGTACCATATATGGTACCGGTACCGGTAACAACGCGAAGGTAGGGGTTCCATATAATGGTGCCGCCACCACAAACCCCGAACGTGTTTACCATATATGGTACCACCAGAGGCCCCGGACCGAACGTGGGGGCTGGGGGTACCATATATGGTACCACTACCTAAGGTACCGGTACCATAAACGGCGTTAAGTGCCTGACTGTTTAAGCAAGTTAACGATTTCAATAAAAAGTAAGCACACTATTGGTGATTACGTAGTTTCTGTTTCAGACTTCATTTTCAGTTTGGTGCGAAGGGAGTCAAACACCTATCAAGAATGACCGACAGAAGGCAGACAGATATTCAGAAACAGTTTATGACAAACAAGGACAGGGCAGGATAAAGAGTGAGTGAATCAAAGCTTGACCATAACCCAGCTTGGGTTTATACCGGATGGCTCGCTGGTGACCACTACATTGAGGCTGCGTTCGAATGCAAATTCGTCCACTGCTCGTTTTACTGCGCCTTCGACTCTGGTTCCGTTCTCGCACAAACCCCAGTCCAGACCCTCTCGGCTCATCTGGTCCGCATCGCCACTCCACATGTAATCGTGACCCGACATCACTCCTCCTGTCTTCAACTTAGACCAGTACAACTGCAATAGACTTGGCACTCAGCCACTCTACAGTAAAACTCGTAGTGTGTAGTCGCATTTTACAACAATTTAGTTTTAGTTTAGCTTATTCAATCTCCATTCGGCGCCCGCCCAAACAGAGCAAGACAAGAAGGAAGACAGCGGGGGGTAAAAGGTGTGCCTAATCGTTACGTTGCAGTGAACCTATAGCGTACATTTATGCAATCAGGCAGGTGCATGGCAACGGCACCACGTATGTTACTGGTACTTAGATTGTGCACAGTTACAGTATCAAGGGGTATAGGACGGGTACACACACACACACCCCTTTGCAATTGAGGTACCTAGGAAGAAAACACTAGTGATGTAAAAAATTAATTTAATTGTAATTGAAATTCGCATAATTGGCCCGTTTTTAATTTCAATTCAATTAATTTAATTTAATTGAAATTCAAAAGTTGTGCCATAATTTAATTGTAATTGAATTGAAATTCGCCTGGAATTTTTCTGTGGTAAATGTAAAGAAATCCGTAAGTATTAGAGAGTATTAGAGAATGACTTCAAACGAAAACCTATTTAGGGTTTGTCACCTATTTATACTGACCTCGGATGGATGGATGAATTTTCGGGGCGAGGCCCTAGCCCTTGCGTTAGGCCACACTTCGGGCCCATCACGCACACCCACACCCTGCCCTTCGTTCGCTGCCTTCGCTACTAGCCGGCCCCGGCACACATGATCGGTGTCAATCTGGGCGGGTCTCAGTGGTAGCTGTACCCCCTTCCCGTTTCTCACACTCCCAACACATGTGAGGTTGCAATTGTAGCTTACAATGTAGGTGCTTAGGCAGCTCAAGTCTGTTCCCGTTTGCCTACTCGCTGTCACCAACTTTCGGTGGCCTGGGTTGGGCCTTATGCCAACGACCAATCCTTGTGGCAAGTAACTTGCCCCACCGAGTGGATGAGCGCACGACCACGCGCACAGTGGACTTCCGGCCTAAACCACTACACCAACTGCGCCGGCTTATACTGACCTCACTTTGTTTTGTAATGTTTTATGCTCTACTTTTTATTTTGTAATTCATAAAAGTCAAAACAGTGATTTTTATTTGTATGGTGGGATTACACCCCGTTTTTGGCGAAGGTGCCTAGGAAGTGAAGGTGCTCAAAAATGCTGAAAACCTTTTGATTATGTACTGATATACAGTATAGATAAAAAAAAATGTCCCATCGCTTTTTCGGCCTTCACTCAAACGTTTCGTTCTCAGTCACTTCTTTACCGATTTGGCTCAAATTTTCAGCAAAAATTAACAACATGGTTGGCTAAATATTCTGCAAGTTTAGTGCCAAAATTCCGACTCATACTGGTTTTATGACCCGAAAACTAGGAATGAGGGTGGTCCACGCAAATTTATTTTTTTTTCGGTAATACAAGGAGTACAGTCCTGAATCTTGCAGTAATGATTGGTGTTGCTACTGGGCACAACATACTAAGCGGGCAGCCCTGTAGCTCAAAGGGCACTAAAATGGGGGAATTTCAAAAAGATGAGTGAAAATCCCATAGTTAAGAAATCCGCACCTTCTAGAATCAAAGCACTGAATCTGTTGTTAATCAACACAGATTGTAGCAGGAAGTTCGACAAATAAATGAACCTGATATTTAAACTCTGTTCCACACCATAGAAACCATCCCTGCAGCGTTTTTTGAAAATTGAAAATCTTTAGAATCGTCATTTTGCCGGTTTTACGAAGAAAAGTCATATTTCGTCATGTTTTTGAAATTCCCCCATTTTAGTGCCCTTTGAGCTACAGGGCTGCCCGCTTAGTATGTTATGCCCAATAGCAACACCAATCATTCCTGCAAGTTTCAGGCCTGTACTCCTTGTATTCCCGAAAAAAATTAAATTTGCGAGGACCACCCTCATTCCTAGTTTTCGGGTCATAAAACCAGTATGAGTCGGAATTTTGGCACCACACTTGCAGAATATTTAGCCAACCATGTTATTAATTTTTGCTGAAAATTTGAGCCAAATCGGTAAAGAAGTGACTGAGAACGAAACGTTTGAGTGAAGGCCGAAAAAGCGATGGGACATTTTTTTTGATCTATACTGTATAATAATGAACTAACTGCAAATTTTCCCCAGAATGCCATTTTACGCGTTTTAAAAAGGCAACTTTTAAAATTTTCTCGCCTGGTTGGGCAGCAGGCTAACCAGGTCTCTCTAAGCGTGGGCATTTTTCAAAGTTCTGGGTCACGTTCACTGTCTTTTAACTGCAAAAATACAACAATTTTCAAAAAATTGAAAAAATAATTGAAAAAAATTGCGTAATTGAGATTTTACAAGGATCCATAATTTAATTGAAAATATAATTGTAATTGAAAATAATGGAAAACTATTTCAATTAATTTAATTTAATTTAATTGAAATTAAAAACTGAGCCCATAATTTAATTGTAATTGAATTGAAATTCAAATTCCATAATTTTACATCACTAGAAAACACCTGTCAAAAATAAAGGAGAAACGAATGAATTATTACTAAACCTGTCTATTATTTGCTCAGGATACTGTTGTTGATATTGGAATTTCAGAATGTGTGTGTACATGTACGTACAGTATGTTTATGCACATTTACTGGCAAATGTGTTGTGTATGGTAATTTGTGCATAAATAAAACATTCAATAAAACAATGTGTATTTTTGTGTATTTGTATTGTACTGAAAGAAAATGCAATTTTTTGGTAGTTTTTGAACCAGAAATGCTAGAAAATTCAAATTTCTCAATATCTGCTGCTTGAAAACTTGGATAGCATTGGAATTAGGTTACTTAGACCATTTAGGGCTTTATGATGATATATGCAGTTATTACTCCAGACACATTAAAAAACAATGTGTATGTTTGTGTATTGTATGGCAAATGTGCATGTGTATACACAAACAACAGTAGCTCGAATGTCTTTTAGATAGGTTTCTGATCGGTATTATTAAAATTTCCTCCTGAACAAGGCACTTTAACAACAACTACACCCCGCCCGTTCTGTTATCCGGTGTTGTTAAGTGACCGACCGATAGTAACACTTACAACGCTCTTCTACCTGAATATCCTCCTTGACGGCGCAATAGTCGTGTCTGGCATCGACATAGACAAAGTCAACCGACACATCTTCAATGTAATCAGCGGCAGAAACGGATGTTCGGCGCAAAAACACTGTTTTTTCAGCCCATCGCTTCAGCCTGCACAAAGTCAATCAGCCTTCAGCGAAGAAAAGAAAAGAACGTCCGTACCGTTTGACAGTATTGTTGTAGATTAAGTTTTGGGAAATGTTGTCGACATTTAGACGGTCTGCGTAGTTTTTCTGTTCGGTCCACGGATCGACCAGGTAGTATTTGGTGCAGGACTTCCATTTAGAGAGTGTAACTGCTGAGAACTCCCCCTCCAGCACCCCCAACTCCGCCCCCACCTTCAGACCACACTCGTCCAATAGCATTCCAATCTGGTCTCTACTCAGAAACTCCATCACACCCACTGGACACCTACAATGTACTACAAAAACTGTTTACATAAGGATTTTACAATTGGCATCTTATACGACCATGGCATACCGGCTGTGACAGTGGCGTTGGCTACAGTTCTGATTCCGGTCCCAAATCCGGACTATGAGTATACACACAATCAACACGAGAGCAACTGTTAGTAGTTTGCTTCTCATTACGCACCAACAAACAACACCAAAATCAAGCATGTAAATTGGACTGTAGGTGCCGTTCCTTTACCAGACATAAAAAACGCTTGCAACATCTCTCTCTCTCTCTCTCTCTCTCTCTCTCTCTCTCTCTCTCTCTCTCTCTCTCTCTCTCTCTCTCTCTCTCTCTCTCTCTCTCTCTCTCTCTCTCTCTCTCTCTCTCTCTCTCTCTCTCTCTCTCTCTCTCTCTCTCTCTCTCTCTCTCTCTCTCTCTCTCTCTCTCTCTCTCTCTCTCTCTCTCTCTCTCTCTCTCTCTCTCTCTCTCTATCTCTCTCTCTCTCTCTCTCTCTCTCTCTCTCTCTCTCTCTCTCTCTCTCTCTCTCTCTCTCTCTCTCTCTCTCCAGAATAGGTCACTTTTCAGTTTATTTCTTTCTATCTGCAACTGGGTAGCAACGTGCACCTGCGCATTTTTGAAATGGTTTATATTTGCACAGAGGCACTGATTAAACGACCTTAGAAGGAAATCTACGTACCTCTGCACCTGTATAAATGAGGTATGCCTACGCCTCTGAACCTGATGATCAGGTTGATTTGCAATACCCACATGATTCCTGATTGGGTACTTCTGAACTAAACGTGTAAATGCTGTACCTGATTTTGGGCATTTTTATCAGGTATTTTCTTTTAAACAAAATGGCATTAAAAAGACCGATTTGTTCATGAAAAAGCGAGGCGTTTTGTTTTTTTGCCAGACTGCTGAACAGCAGGTTTTTTGGCGTTTTCTGCAATACCCCAGGTTTCCGTTTGAATTCTGCATGCATACCCAATCCAATGTGGTCTTGATGATTGATGATCTCTCTTTTCCTCTGATGACTTGATCAAACTCCTCGTTTGTGAATCCATTTTTCTCTTACATTTCTTAGTTTACTGATAACCGATTTTCCCTGACGAAGCGAGAAAATCTCTGGAAGTGCTTATGAGGCGTTGCAAAAAAAAATCGGGCAGGGGGCGGCGGATGGAATTTTCTGACCCCCCATTTTTATTCGCTGATCTGAACCACTAAAGTGTGGATATTACAAAACCCAGCCGGTTCGGCTCGGGGCCCACCCATTCCGGAGAAATCGGCGTCCAAAGTTGAAAAACCATGCTTTTTCGCGTCCCGCCGATTTTTGACCGACTTCCATTTTTGACCGGGCGCCGTAAGCACATTTTAAAAGTAAGCCTCACCAAATCTGGAACTTATATAGAACCAATGACGCTCTTTCAATTGCACCTATCGACGTCGGAGTCGGACTGTAATTGCCGATTTGACAAGCAGTTTTTTGCAGAGATTAGGCCGAAAAACACGTCTTCAGAAATACATATGTATGTTTCACTTGGGTGGCATCGAGCTATCCGGCTATAAATTTAACACAAAATAGCCCATCAAATGTGCTTTCGAAAACAGGTTTCAAATTTTTTGGATCTCCTCTAGTTTTGAAGTTATAGTAGGGACCGGCACGCGAAAATTCAAAATGCCCCTAGGCGAAATTGGGCTTCAGAATTGAAAAGACCACACTTTATACAGTCTAACAAAACAAACCGGAACGGGATTGGCCGGATATTAAGCCAGTTATGACCGTTTAACTGCGTCACCCAGCGTGCCACCTTTTCTTCCTAGAAAGTTGACCGCAACGTGCATACCGATATGACGGATGTACTTTATCAGACTGTCACTCGTAAACCCCTGCGCCGATTTTGATGGGACCGGTGTCATTCTAATCGCAATGCGATTTTCTTTTACATTTTTTATATACCAAGACTGTAGGACTGCGTCTACCACCTTTATATACCGAACAAACACCGAACCAGGTGTAGCTGCGGGGGGCGGAAATCAGGAACCGATCGCAAACAGAAATTAATGTTTTAAATGACCATTGTTAATTATAAATTAACAAGTTTTATCGATAAATATAGATAATCGATTATTTTTTGGCAATATTCCAAAATTTCAAAATCGTCCAAAACGGTCATGTTATATATCATTTGAAAGCCCTTCGCCTGGCGAGTCTAGTGATCACTACATCAGCATAGGGAACGCCCCGGGGGGCCTGTTTTGCCAAATATAAAAGTACCACTAGAGACGCAAAAGTATAGGCACGCTCTGGAGGGCCTGTTTTCCAAATATAAAAATACCCCTAGGGGACACATCAGTATACGCACGCTCTGGGCATCCATGGGCCAGAAAAATCCGGAGGGGGGTAGGGGGGTCTGGAGACCTCGGGGGGGGGCCGGCGAGGGGGTATGGAGTATTTTTTTAGTAAACAAGTTTATCATCCACAACACAACACAAGGAATAAACCAAAGAAAAAACACAGAAAGTCACCGCATCATTACAGACGCATAGTTAGTTCCATTATTTTCTTTGTTTAGTTGCAAGGACTATTGTAGAAGAAAAGGAAGGGAAGGGCCCATTGGCCTCTTAATCCCACCTGTCATTACTCAAAAAGTCTTCCAAGCCAGCGGTTTGTAAGCGGTTAGAAAAAAAGACCCAGAGTCTCCGATTGAACCACTAATTCTGAAAGCTTATTCCACCATGGTACCGTTCTTATAGAGAAGGCATGCTTTCTCACGTCAATCCTAAACCTAGGCATATAGAGAGCTCTTGAGTTTCTGTGATGTCGCGACATTCGCCGGGGCCGTGAGTAAAATTTGTCGAAGGAGAGACAACTATGCCCACTGTTAATACGGTAGCACATTTTTAAGTCCGTTATCAACCGTCGTTTTTCTAATGTGTCTAACTTAAACCTATGTAAACGAACCCCATATGAAGGTCTCTCCTGATTTGGATACAATCTATAATATAACCTTCGAGTAAACATTTTTTGTACTTTCTCTAGTTTGTCCTTATCACCCACATAAGTAGGGTTCCAGACTGGTGAGCAATATTCCAGTATAGGTCTTACATATGAATTATACGCCCTTATTAGTGCTTTTTCCGATTTTGTTCTAAACACTCGAAAGAGCAAATGTATCCGTTGTCTAGCCTTAGCACAGATATGATCAATGTGCTTATGGAATTTCAGATCATCAGATACAACGATGCCTAAATCGGTTATTGTTGTCCTATTACTTAAAATTGTATCCCCAATTACATAGTTATGAGAAGGGTTACCATAACCAATATGAATTACATCACACTTTGACAGTGACAACTGTAGTTGCCAAAGATTAGACCAATCATACACCCTGTTCAGATTTGCTTGGAGCAAATTAAAAACATCAGTATTTTTGTCAAAGCATACATACAATTTAGCGTCATCAGCATAAAGTTTCAAATTACAATTTTGAACCACAGAGAAAAGATCATTGGCATAGATTAGAAAGAGTAAAGGTCCCAATACTGATCCTTGCGGGCAGCCAGACCTTACTTTAACTGCAGTGGAGATGCTACTACCTATTACAACCGACTGAAGTCTGTTTTGGAGGAAAGCACTAATCCAATTTAGGAGTTGTCCTTTAATTCCGTAGTGCCTTAGTTTATGTATTAGTTTGTTATGTGATACAGAGTCAAAACATTTGGCATAATCTAGGTATATTACGTCAACTACCTTTTTATCTCTAGCAGCCATAGTCCAATCCTCAAAGCACTCAAGTAGCTGTGTGCAAGTAGACCGGCCCGGTCTAAAGCCGTGCTGTGCTTCTACTAACAATTGGTTGACTTGTAAGTACTGGACTAGACGATCTCTCACTATAGCCTCCATTAATTTACAGCAAGGTGAAGTCAATGACACTGGTCTATAATTTGAAGGTTCTGACTGATCACCTTTCTTAAAAATAGGACAGACATTAGCCATTCGCCAGATTTCTGGGAGGGTTCCAGATGCTAAGGAAGCTTCAAAGATTTTACTCAAAGGGTTAGCAAGAGTTAAGGCACATTTCTTAAGGACAACTGCAGGGATACCATCTGGTGATCTCGATAGCTTAGGTTTCAATTTCTTACAGTACCTGTAGACCACTTGAGGTGAAAGATTGACATCTTCTACCAAAATATGGGCAGGCACTCGGTTATCGAAAACCGGCAAAACACCATTATCTTCAGTAAAAACTGAGCTAAAATACTCATTTAAAATTTCTACTTTTTCGCCTTCAATTACTGTTACAGTACCATCCGGTCGTTTTAACGGACCTACTTCATGTTTATACTTAAGGATCTTCCTAACGTGGCTGTAGAAGGCGTTTAAAGAGCCACTCTCCAGTAGCCGCTTTTCTTCACTTTCTACATAATTACGGATATCATTTCTCAGAGTACGAGCAAAATTTCTATAGATTACATCTCCATTAAATTGGTTTCGTTTTCTCCAAAGTTCACGCTTTTTTCTCAGCTTTTTCTTAATACTTAATGGGTAAATTTTTCCAGCAGCGTTTTGTCTTTGTGGAACAAACATTGAAAAACCAGTATTCAAGATTTCCACAAAACATTTCCATTTCTCCTCCACAGTAAAGCAAGGTCTGAATCTCGCCTCCCAATCAACAGCAGCGAAAAAACTGTTTAATGAATGATAGGTTGACGCTTTCGCTTTTGCAAAATTAAAATGCTGAAAAGCTTTGGATTTTTTAGGCAACTCACAGGAATATAAGAGTTGAAAATCTACTGCGCAATGATCACTCTCTGAGAACGGCTCCACAACGGATACATTTTGTACTCTGTCATCATTCGAAAATACTAAATCTAAAACTGAACCTCTTTCGCAATTTAGTCGACTAAACCGGGTGGGGCTAACTACGAACTGTTTTAAACCCAAGTCCTGGAAAAAATCCAACCAAACCTGATTTACATTTAAATCTCCGCCAGTACACGAAGGAGTGAGCCAGTCAATATGTGGCAAGTTGAAATCCCCTAATAGCACAATCGACCCGGCGAAGTCACAGACACTCCGCAGAAAACTCAACAACTCTGTATCTGCCTCTGCGTTTCTTCGATAAACTAAAACAAAGCGGACAGAACCAGATTTAACCGATACGCAGAATACCAATGCCTCTAAATTCTCTGTAAGTAAGGCAGACGTTAGGCGCTTAGGATTTAGACCCCTGCGAACAAGAGCACATACTCCCCCACCAACCATCGCTATGTTGGCAGGTCGGTCATATCTCAAAATGTCATAGGAGGTTCCAGAAATTAGTTCGGCATCAAGAATTCCGCTGTGTAACCATGTTTCTGTAATGACTACTATATCGTATTGACACGAATCCAGCAAGACACGAAGATCATCAATTTTGTTAGCAACAGAGCGCGCATTGATTAGTTTGATCGCAAGTCTATCGTTTG
>JASANB010003103.1:0-108127 GCA_030248155.1 Sabatieria punctata | reverse complement strand
TCTGAAAAAGAGATGGGGTTAGTGTTCTTCAGCCTTGGCTTTCTAAGTTTATGTGGATGACATACTAGTAGTGGCCAGTTCTACTTTCGAAGAGCATCTTAAACATCTTGAACTCGTTTTCCAGAGACTGTTGTACTTTCACCTTCGCCTAAAGCTACCAAAATGTCACTTCGCTCAATCCAAAATCACATACCTCGGTTTTGATTTGGAACATGGTTGTTTACTCCCGGGTCTCGGCACCAATGAAATGTCTTTACTAGTAGAATTGAGACACGGAGCGAAGACACAATAAAGAAGACCGTACGGTGAGAAAGCACAATACACACACACAGAATGAGAAACGCGTACAGTACATAATTCATGCTTCATAGCCTAGGTACCGGTACCATATAAGGTGCCAGTACCATAAACGGCGTTAGTGCCTGAGTGTTATACACATACAAGTCAAATACAATGTAGACAGCAATAATCTATCACATGATGATGGAAACGCCTATCATCACTACTTCAAAACTTGTGAACAAAACCGGGCTAGGTGTAGCTGGGGGAATCAGGGAACATCAGAAATGGACTATATATTAATTAACTTTCTTATGAGTATACGCCTCCGGAACGTGCCCTATACTGATGCGTTCCTCTAATGGCCTGGTTCTGAAGAGGTCGAATCCTTGAATTCAGTCGAGTCCTTGAAGGGTTGTTTACAGTGTATATTGCAAATCAGAAATAATCGTGAGGCAATCCTTCGCACAACGAGAAATTTCGAAAATAATGCGTTTAGAATTTAAATTTCGCGCTGGCTATGGTATCTTAGATGTTCACGCAACAGAAGAATTTAGATTTCGCGCTTCTTAGTATTTTAGATGTTCACGCAACAACTCAAAAATTAGCGCCGAGCGCCGATTCCCCCAGCGCCGATTCGATATTACCTTTTTATCTTTTGCCTCTATATCGGTAATATCGAATCGGCGCAAAGCGCAAAGTGGCGCAAAATTTTCATTCGTTACGTGAACATCTAAGATACTGTAGCCCGCGAAATTTAAATTCTGTTGTCCTTCCTTTCATAATTTGTCGTTGCATGATTGTCTCAGGAGCAGGACCATTTCTCATTATTATCCTATGACATGCTGACAACAGATCCCACCTTGGCCCTGCAAGAAGAGCATCGCTTGTACCTGAAAGAACAGCTCGGGAGAGACAATTTTCCTCTGTCCCACAAACAGTGGACAAAGTGCGTCTGATACGTTGTAGACACCTAGGCATATCAATACTGTATTACTACAGTACTATCTTTTGCCAATTTTCTATTACTACTGTACATGTACGCACGTCTTTCAGATACTTTTGAACTTCTCGCGTTGCGAGTGTTGCGTTATTTTGTATGCATTAGTTTAGTACGTACGCATTCTAATTCATTAAAATTGCGTTGACTTTCTGAACATAAAGAAAGCAAGCGCTTGAGCAAACAAAAATCGAGTCGTGTCTCGTTAATCCGGACAAGATTTGCAGTTCTAACATAGAAATTTGATAAAGTTAAGGTATGATCAGTAGCGTGATAGGTAATCCCGATTTTCTAGGCGTTGTTGAATTTAGATGTGGAATTTGAATTGGATTATACTTTCTGTTGACTCAGAATGTGTTCTTTTGCCTTTCTAGAGACTGCATGAGGCGGTACTAGGCATGCTACGTATATACTATAGAAAAATAGAATTGCATGTGCAACTAATAAAAAGCTGCGATTTAAAAGTATGACCCGAAAAACAGCGTTAGCTTTGATTCGTTAATCCGGAACTTCACGAATCTTAGCAAATTCAGGCGGTCCCAAATTGCCCGGATTATAAGGCAGAGCCGTACATAAAAAATGGTTTGAAAGACTACTAACCAGTTCAAGTTTTTAATGTAAATGATTCCCGTTTTATTCCTCCATCTGCGAAATACAGTAGCCATTTTTAACGTGAAAAGCTAAGATTGAACCTAGGCCTAAGCTAAAACCAAGGCTTTATTAATAAAGTCAGGTCAGGGTGGTCGGCGGGTGGGGGAATGGGCTTCCTCAATGTAAATGTACTGAACGAACATGTAAAGTTTTTCCCGCGTTAGCGCTACCGTAAATTTGCGCATTACGCCGATTACCTTTGCGCCGATTCGATATTACCTCTATATCAGTGAGTAGTAAAGTATACTTCGCTGGCTGCTGGCAGACCGTATGGGCGTGTGTGCGTTAGTTGATTTGAAATAAACTATTATTTACCTAGTGCACCGTACCCAGTAATGTCGTTGCATGAAGAAATGAAGGAACAAGGTGAGGAATAATCGCTAACGCCTTCGCCTGACAAGTCTAATGATCAGCATAGGACACGCTCCGGAGGGCCTGTTTTCCAAATATAAAAATACCCCTAGAGGGACGCATCAGTATAGGCACGCTCTGGAGGGCCTGTTTTAAAAACACAAAAGTACCCCTGGGGGACGCATCAGTATAGGGCACGTTCCGGAGTCGTATGGTCATAAGAAAGTTAATTAATTAATATATAATCCATTTCTGACCTTCCCTGATTCCCCCCAGCTATACACCTAACCCTAACTGGTTAAATTATAATTAATGATCAATAAAAAAATTAATGGTAAATGTATAGTTTCCGGGCGTAAAATCAGGAACCGGCCCCAGATTAAAATTAATACTTTTAATGATCATAACTTATTATAAATTAACAAGTTTTATCGATAAATATCGATTATCGATTATTTTTTTGGCAAATTTTCAAAATGGTCATGTTGTAGATCATTTGAAAGCCCTTCGCCTGACGAGTCTAATGATCACTAAATCAGCATAAGGCACGCCCCGGGAGGCCTGTTTTGCCAAATATAAAAGTACCCCTAGAGACGCATCAGTTATAGGCACGCTCTGGAGGGCCTGGTTTAAAAACATAAAAGTACCCCTAGGGGACGCATCGGTATAGGGCACGCTCCAGAGGGCCTGTTTAAAAACATAAAAGTACCCCTAGGGGACGCATCAGTATAAGGCACGCTCCGGAGGGCCTGTTTTAAAAACATAAAAGTACCCCTAGGGGACGCATCAGTATAGTGATGCGTAACCCTAGGCGTATTTTTATATTTGGAAAACAGGCACTCCAGAGCGTGCCTTATACTGATGCGTCCCCTAGGGGTACTTTTATATTTGGAAAACAGGCCCTCTGGAGCATGCTTATACTGATGCGTCTCCAGGGGTACTTTCATATTTGGTAAAACAGGCCCCCGGGGGCGTGCCCTATGCTGATGTAGTGATCATTAGACTCGTCAGATGAAGGGCTTTCAGATATATAACATGACCATTTTGGACGATTTTGAAATTTTGGAATTTTGCCAAAAAAAATAATCGATAATCGATATTTATCGATGAAACTTGTTAATTTATAATTAGTTATGATCATTAAAAGTATTTATTTCAATCTGGGGTCGGTTCCTGATTTTACGCCCGGAAACTATACATTTACCTATTAATTTCTGTTTGGGATCGGTTCCTGATTTTCCACACAAGCTACACCTGATCCGGGGTATTTTTATATTTCGAAAACAGGCCCTCTGGAGAGTGCCTAAACTGATGCGTCTTTAGGGGTGGGCCCACTTTTATATTTGGCAAAACAGGCCCCCGGGCGTGCCCTATGCTGATGTAGTGATCATTAGCATACATGGGACGTGTGGGGTAAGGGTGGGGATTACCCCCTCCCCTCGCCGGCCAATACCACCCCTCGGCCGGCCATACCCCACTCCCCGACCCCGCTCCGGAATGGTTCGAAAATGTTCGTTTTTAATGCTAAATATGCGTTTTTGGGGCTGGCTACAGAATGCCGAATTCAAAATGCCGAATGGGTACGGAATGCCGAATGTTCTAAATGCCGAAAGTCAAAATGTCGAAAGTGAGAAATGGGCTAAAATGAGTGAGTCATCATGTAAAGTTTATTATGCACGGCCACTGTTTTTAAAGCCAGCGCCAGTAAGGTGTTTTTGTTTAATTTAACACTGAATTGGGACCGATGTTTTACATGACCTCTATGACAAGACAAGTATATAATGTGACAACAGTGGTAGACAACGTAACACTATATGACAAGACAAGTAATAATAAATATAACACCAGCGGCAGACAAAATAACAGTGTATGACAAGACAAAGCAGGATACAGTAACAAAAGGCACGTGACGCATCGTTCACAGTCAATGCTTAGTAATCAAGATTTTGGGCTATGCCGGGATTACGGTTGCATCTCTAACAAGTTACGTGGACGCCATTCAAAAATATCCATGATAAAACACCTTGGTCCGTTTTTGGCAACACTGTCTACTAGTGGACTACATTGAAAGGAAACTCACTATTTGCCGTGAATGCTGTACAGCTACTCGAAAAGGGGTGGCGCTGTATCCCAAGTCCCGTCAGCGAACCATTCCAGTGAGTCCACCCCGGTTAGGATAAAGTGAGAGAAAGGTGTTAGTTTTGTGAGTTTGGGGTTTGGAATGAACGGTTGGCACCTCATTCGTCAACCACACTGCACGAGGTAGGGAGGGTAAGTGATGGTGGAAAATGGTTTGTATGAGAGAGTAGTAGTAGTAGAGTGAGTGGTTTTGGTAGAAAGATATTTGAACCCCCTGGCCGGTTGTTCCCCCCGCGCCGGCGGGAAGGCTGAGGTGGTGCGGGGGATAGGCCTATGTCTCCAGTGCATACATGTAACTGGGGGGTCTGCCCCCCACCCGACTTAGACCAGACCCCCCGGATGGGACCCCCCTCCGATTTTTCAGGCAAGTAATTTTTTGAGCAATTTTTTTCAATTTCAGACACAAAAATTCCCAAATCGCCGGCAAAAACAGCACTTTTTAGTTTAGGTGTATTTCAGCCCAAATTAACGATTTTTGACTATTTTTAGCCGAAAAATTGCGATTTTTTCGATTTTCAGCGTTTTTTAGTGCCCAATCCCCTCCAAAACCCCCTCCCCTACAAACCTTTTACAAAATTCCGGAAACGCCAGTGCTGCTCTCAGTGGCCGACATACATTTAACAGGTCCTGACCGGCATGGGGGAGGGGTTTTCGTCAGGTGGGCGGTCGAAGGTAGTTTCGCTCAGAGGGGGTCCAAAGGTCCAAATTTTCTAAAAGCTACACAACCCCTGGAAATACGTTTTTAGCACGGTTTTTTAGTAAAGAGGCTAAAAATCGCTATTCTAACCTGCCCAATAGCATTTTAGAGTTAAAAACAAGCGAAAACCGATAAAAAGGGCTTCAAAAACACCGATTTCTCTTCAACATCAGCAGTGGAAACGCTAAATTCGGTTTCGAAAGACTTTTCAGGCGAATTTTAAGCTAAAAATTAGTTATTTCTGAGCCAGTGTTTGTTAGTACTGGAGCCGCTACTAGTACCTGCATTTTTGGGTCGGGGAGAGTGGTCCATAAACTGTCTCGAGGAGCTGAGGGGTTTGCCCTTTCTAGCTAAGGGGCCCTCTAGTACATGTATGGTGGTCGACCAGTCCCAAACTACGTGTTCACAGAAAGGGACGGCCGTTCGGCTGCTCTCTGGACCGATACTTGCTCGCACGACCGGGGGAGCGAACTGAACAAGTCATCTGTTCCATGCATACTGGAAGCTAATGGATGGGCAGTGAAAAAAAGGGCGATACGTAGGTAGCAATGCGTACCAACGAGGTTGCAATATGGGCCTCAAGTCGTAGACCTTCGGTCCGGCCCCCTTGAGCGTATCTTAAATCTTTCTTTATTTTAAGGTGTGGTATTTGCCGTAGAAAGGTTAAGTGGTCAGTCCTCATCATCGATATCTGTGAAAAATAATAGAAAAGCAGAGATGGAAAAGTTGGCCGACTACGACGAAGAGACGCACAGTGGCAAAGCTGAGATTAGTGCTTTGGCGGATGAAGATGAGGTTGCCGTGAGCACAGCAGAACCCTGTCGTACGGATCAGTTTGATCTTCTGCCGCAGAAGGAAATTCTTCAGATTCTCAGTGAGTGTGTAACAACACTATTGTGACAGAATCTAAGTCATAATGGAGACGGGTATATAGGTTTTCAGGGAGTTAACGAAACTAGGTATCGGCTGGTAAAAGGGCAAGCCCAGCCCATGATGTTCTGTCTGTTACTTTTAGCTTAGAATAATTAGTGAGGTTATGTTTGTAAAGTCTGTTGCAGGCAATCCTTACCCAGCCTGGGTGAACGACGACCAACCGTTCAGACCGTCGGGTGGGGACGTGTTTGTGTTTGACACACGATCGGTTCAGGAGTTCGGTCAGTGGCTGGACTCTAGAACACGCAGAAGTATTCTTCTTGGCTCTCTGTAAACAGTCAATCAGTTAAATTCAGTGATGGCTCGTTGTGACGGCTATCGGTGGGAGTCGAAGGGCTCAAAAGAACTAAAAATGGGCATAGTTCGCAATTACCACTGGGTGTCGGACCCCAGTGCACCGAGACAGGGCAACCCGGCCTTTCGAAAAGTCGATTTTTGGCTCAAAGATGACCAGCGGTTTATGATGGTCCACTATATCGGCGACCACACCAAGGCCGTTAATTTTCCTCACCGAAATTCAAAGAAGACTGGCTTGCCATTCGTGCGCTCTAAGCCTGTCGCTCGATACATACAGAGAATGCACAGACTAAAGGTTTATATGTCTTCTGCGTTTTTGCGGCTTAAGGATTTGTAATTCTTCTGCTGCAACGCAGCAGGGCTGTTTGCTTTCCGGGAAAAACTCAAGCCGGTTTTTGTTTTTCAGTTTTTTTTCAAAATTATTTTCCGAGATGACAGAAAAAGTTTTAACAATCGCTTTTTATTGCAGAATGCAGAATATGGGGAGTCTTAATACAAAATGCACTAATTATCATCTTTTAGAGTAGTAATTTGATTTTAAAACGCCAAAAATAGGATAATAAAAGTTGCCTGAAAATGGTACGGTATTTTTGCGAAAAACAACAAAGTTATGCCATGGAAATGTTTGTAAGGCTTCTATTAACGTAAATTTAAAGCATTTGAAGCCAACTTAACCAGTTATTGTGCCTATTTCCTTTAAAAACTTGCTTGAGTTTTTTCCGAGCGCCTCGGAAAAAATCCGGTTTTTTTTTAAAAAAAATCGAAAAAACCGATTGTAACGGTTTTCAGAGTCTCAGCGAGATCGGTTCAAGACCCTCGTCCTCGTTTTTTTCTACGCCTGCAGTCATTAACGCCGAGTGTCCGCCAGTCAAAAAAGCTCGTGTTACTGTACGTTCCAGTACTTCGAAAATGAGTCTTGAGGAGCTGCAAAGAACTGTACTGGAGAAACAGTCGAGACTGATAGACAAGGAATTGGTCAACCAAGACAGGTTCAGTCGCGTGTTGCAGAGAGTAGACGCAGTGCTGGACAGGATTGAGCAAGATGAGTTGCTCGTGTCCGATCAACCTTCCAACCACGCCGACGACACTGTTTATGTGGTGGCCGATCGAAATGATCAGTACATTATTTCGTGACATTCACTTGGTTTTACGTACCATAAACTTTCATTTTGCCTCTATCTTTTCTTAGACGAAAGTTGACTGCTCTTGCATTGGCTACTTTATTAATGGATTTTTGGTAACACAGTGTTATGTTCTGTGTCAGTTAAAAATGGAAGAGATAAGCTTGTCGGAGTTGGATGACTTGTCTGTGGATCTGAGGTTGAAGGTTAAGCGCTTAATTGAGCAGAGTCAAAGAGCCAGAGAAATTGAGTCCGACTGGCAAAAGGAGAAGGCCGAATCTGGTTAGGAAAGCAATAGTACTCGGTTGTCCCGCTGCTTAGCTAATTCAGTGTTGCAGAGCAGGATCTATTCGAAATCCAGAATCGTCTAGAAGATGTAACCCGTTCGTTGGAGACCTCTTCTAGAACCAATGATGCACTCAAGGTTCGCAACGAGCAACTTGGTAATTGTTTTGATCTGAAAATTTAATTCGCTAAAGGATGGGCTAGTGTGTAAAGGAGGCGATTTATCCCTTTCAAAGTACCCCACTTCCGAGAGTAAATAATGCATGAAAATTTTGTGCTTGCGTAGGTAAAAGCAAAGTCTTCTTTTGTGTTTGTCGAGAAATTGTTGTTTGAGCCTCCGAAAAATTATTTAAACATTTTTCTCTGCAGAGAAAGAAAGAGACGAGCGAGTACGTCAATTTCACGAAGCCGAGTTGGCCAAAGATAAAGCATTATGCGAAAAGGTTAGCGCTTTATTGTTTTAAATTGTGTTTGTGCATTGGAGCTACGTAGTATATATCCGAATTTGACTGTTTGGGTCGTATAAAAATAACTTAAAAAAATTTGAGAGCCGGTCGACAAAAAGATTGAACCTTGGTCTGTACTGCTGAAATTTCAAAATCAGGTTACAGAGCTGAAACTTTAAGCAATTATAGACCCAGAAGTAAATGACAACAGCTGAAAGTTTCAGATCTGTAGCCTGATTTTGAAATTTCAGCTTTACAAGTCCCTTCCTCTCAAGGTTTGACTTTTTCATGGACTGGCTCTAAAAAATCATAGACGGTCTAATCTTGGTGCTGTGATTGAATGGTGAGGCAAACATTTTATGCGGGTGATAGATTTCTTTCAGAATGACCTGACCCGCCAGTTGGATATCGTACAGACTGAAAAAGAAAGTCTCACCAGTGTTGTTGATCGTCGCGATGTACAAATCCAAGAGATTGAAGGTGCAGCACTGAATTAACGCTTAGAGAGCTTAATTGTAGTTGAATTGTAGCGCTAAACAAGTCGCTTAACCAGAGAGTCAGTCAGTTGCTGGTTGAAAAGTGCAAAACTCAGTTGGCCGAAGATGAGATAAAGTCAGAAAAGCTTTCAATTGAAGTATTTGATCGCCTTTTTTGCTGTTTGGAGCTTTTGTACGCATTCTACGATGTTTAGTACCGAGAAAAGCGATGGCAAGAAGACAAAGAAGTACTAGAGAAGCAGTTGCAATGGCATCAGGAGGAGTTTGAGCGCAAGGAAGCCCAGTTGTTCACCGTGCGACAAGAAATGGTTCGATTCTAAATCGGTTCAGTCTGCCTCCTAACCCCGTCTTCTGTACAGAACTCAAAGCTGATGGAAGAGCAAGCAGAACTGGCGGAGAAGTGCGATGAACTGACGCAAGCTCGCTTCTCCTGCGACGACCTGCGACAAAAGAATGAACAGCTCACCGGACAAGTGCAGGACTTGAATGCCCGTCTCAGACAGGTCTTCTGCTTTCTTTTGATCGGTTGAAGTCGACTGGCCTGCGAGCCGACCATCCTAACTTTGGTCTTGATTTCAGCCTTAGCTCGAACTTACGCTTAGGCATAGGTTCAGGTTTGAGCTTAGGAACAGAACTTACGCAACGTCTCCTTCAGGTCTCCGACCAGTTGACTGATACTAAAGAGGAGCACGATCGTGAAGTAAAGACTCTGGAAAGTTTGCTGCAAACTTACAAGGTATTGTCGTTTGATTACAAAGTATCAGCTTTCGTATTTAAAGTTGCTTCTGATGCATCCTTGCATCTCCCACAAACTAAATCGCTTTCGTATAAAAGCTTTTTTGGCCTTCAAAAATTATTTACAACTCTAAAGGTAGTAACAAAAATGGGTTGCAGCAGTCGGCTACTGACAGTGATGAGGAAATTCAGAAGCTGAGCGCAACTATAACGGAAATGCAGCAAACGTACGACGACGCTAAACAAAGTGAAACTTGGGTGTTTGGTGTTCATTTTGTAGTGATCAATCAGTCCATTCTGCAGGTCATTTTGCAATGCAAGAAGAAATGGAACAGTTGAAGAACGACTACAAGGAGGAACTGAAGAAGAAAGGTTTAGTTAGACATCGGTTTCTGTGCTCTTTCAAACTCCATTTCAGAGGAAGCCGAACAGGAGTTGCGAGAAGAACTGGACAAAGCCAACGATTTACTGCGCTCCAAACATAGAGGTTATTTTATTTTGTTATTATGCTATGTCAGATGTCACTGGTCGGTCATCTTACTCTCACCGTACATTGGTTTGGTGTCACTGTGAGGCTTTAATTTATACATGGTATGAACTTGTGACACCATTTCACTTGAGGCAATAATTGTGGTACCTTGTATCACTTAGGCAATCCCATACTGTACCATGATAGTCGCGAAATTCCTGACTTGCAACTATACATGGGGCTGTAGTTAGTGTTGTTAGGCTCTTTTTTTAAAAAAAAGGCTTTTTTTATAAAAAAAAAAGCTTTTTTTTGAAGGCCCATTTCGAAAATTTTTTATTTTATTCACAGTATGGAAATTTTGGGGGAAAATCGCTGAATTTAGCCTCAGATATACATTAGCAGTGCAGTTCTATCAATTCCTTGCCTATTCTAAGCCTAAAAATAGGGTTTGAAGGGCAGCAGCCACTCTGTGAGCAATGCTGCAGGTAGACATACATGGGCCGGGGGGTAAGGGGGTATACCCCTCCCCCTCGGCCGGCCATACCCTTCCCTCCCCCACCCACCCCCCCCCTCCCGGAGGGAGGAAATTTTCGCTTATTTAAGGCAAAATAGGCGTTTTTTTTTTGCCTTTTTTCGGGGGGACCCCCCAGGTCTCCAACCCCCCTCCGGATTTTTCCGGCCCATGTATGCAGGTAGAATGTCGACTCTCAGACTGTAACACTATGTTTGAACCAAAGTATCAGCTTTTGTATTTAAAGTTGCTTCTGATGCATTCTTGCATCTCCTACAAGCTATATTTCATGTTAGGAAAAAATTTTGAAAAAAAAATTTCGAAATGAAAAATTTTCATAAAAAAGCCTTTTTTGCCTTTCAAAAAAATTTTTTTTACAACTCTAGCTGTAGTGCTTGGAGGGTTGCCATACATGGGGTGGGGGTATACCCCTCCCCCTCGCCGGCCAATACCTCCCTCGGGCGGCTATACCCCCTCTCCCACGCCCCCATCCCGGAGGGAGAAAATTTTCGGTCATTTAAGGCGAAATAGGCGTTTTTGGCCTTTTTTCGGGGACCCACCACCGCCGAGGTCTCCATAAACCCCTCCGGATATTTCCGGCCCATGTGTGAGGGTTACCCACCTAAACTTGTGCTTTATCCAATTCAGAGACCCGACCTGAAACAATCTTGTCTTCCTAGTAACGTACCCATTCACCGAAATTAGTGAGTCCACTCTAAATTACTAAAATTAGCGTTGATTGCCACTTTTCCGGACCAGATGTGTGTGGTTGCAGTGATGCTGACAGACGAAGAGGTGGCTGCGCTTTCGCCAGGAGCGGCGGCGGCCAGCAAGTTGCTGAAATCGGGTCTGCGACTGACCGAAATCTACCGGGAGCATTGCAAAGTGGTGGAGGAGTTGGAGCAACAGAAGCTGGAAAACAAACGGCTGGAGCAGTACTTCGGCGAACTGATTAAGGCCAGTCCAGTTGGCTGGTGCTCTTGCTGCTGCTGTCTAATTGCATGCGAGTGTTTCAGGACATCGAGACAAAGGCGCCGCTGCTGAAGCAGCAGCGAGACGACTACTACCGACTGGTCGACGTAAACACTAATCTGCGCAATCAACTGGACGACGTGGACAAGCATCAGCAGCAGTTGATCAAAGAGAAAGACAACAATTTGCGACAGCTCACCTACACGCGAGCCGAACTCGAGCGCTTCCAGCGCGACTGCGCCGATCTGTCCTCCCAGGTAACGTTCAGACATTGATTGCTCCAGTTGCGGGGCCGATGCCGTCCTACTCATGTGCGTCTGCTGCTCTATCACCCACTCCACCAACTAGGGCCTGGCATGTCAGACGCTCACAGATTTACGGTATTGAATTTTTTGCACAGAAAAGTTTCTGGAAAACAGCATTATTTGCTGTACTTGAGCAAAAATTAGCCGTTTTTGGTACCGGAAAGTGGGCTTGCTGTAATTTTGGGCAATGTTGTTGTTGTTGTAACTTTTTGTCCTTTTTTGGACTAGGAGTAGCCAACTGCTATAGAGCAGGAAGAGACATAAGGTCCGGCAGCCTCCTTAACAACAACCCTCCCCTTTTGCTGTCGGTGGGTGCAAGACAGCGCCCGTTTGGTCCCCATTTGTCTACTTGCCATTGCTGACTTTCGACGGCCTGGGTTGGGCTTTGTGTCGACTACTTCCCATCGCCTCGACAGGTTTCGAACCCACAAACACACCGCTTCCACGGGTGCCGGGGCCGCCGTGACACACGGGATAGCGTAAACTACCCATGGCCAAGACGCGACGCGTCGGCAATGCCCTCCCTTTCGGCACGCGACGTGCTACATGTATTATCTCAAGCAATTACATAAATAACTATTAAATCAGCAGGCAGGCACTTGAAGGCACGTGTAAGTTCTGTTAAATAACGGACCTAACGAAATTCATTTCCTTTGTTCAATCCATTTGCGTGGAGTGACTGACTATCGGTGCCGTAACGCCTGACTGTAGTAGAAATGAAAAGTGTGGGCTTTCAGGTACGTCATCTGTTGCACTGTCTAGAGCAAGTGCGGCGTGGTGAGGAGACCGACGAGAACCGACTTCCGTCGCCGGAGGATCTCTTTTTATTCAGGTCTGTCTGTCTGTCTGTCTGTCTGTCTGTCTGCTCGGTCTCAGTGCAAGAGCAGTTTGTTTTCAGGAACATCGACGAGTTGCAGGCCTGCAATCAGCGTCTGAGGTCAGAGTTGCGCGAGGCACAAGCCAAGCGAGAGGAGATGGTGGCTGCGGCGCAGCAAGCAGAGTGCGTACCGTTGACAACTGGTTTGGTTGACTCGAACTGCCCTTTCAGAATGTCCAAACTACGCGGCCAGTTGGAGGCGGCAGTGGGCGAGTTGGAGACTCTGAAGGATCACCGCGAGAAACAGAACAAAGTGATAGAGGCGGTCTGCGGACAGCGCGACACCTACAAGCGACTCTTGCACGACAAGAACGTCAGCGTCAGTGAGGTCAGATCGGCTGGAGTTACTGCCAATATCTACCGCCTTTTATTTTACTGTAGAGTGCTGAGCAAAGTGCCACGCAAGCTCAGACTACGGCTGAGCGGAGTGAATCAAAAGAAATGCTGGACAGACTGCAGAAAGAATTTGACACCTACCGCGAAGAGAAGAAACGAGTTGACAAGTAAATGTTGGCAGCAGCAATTTCTTGACATGCATTCTAAGAAACGCTCGCAGTCTTAGGTTTTGTATGAACCGAGCCTTACTGATCGTGTGTTGTAGCCTGTTGAATGAGAAGATCGACCGTCTGCAGGGGAGGGTGACCGAGTTGCGCGCCACCAATTCCAAACTGAACACGGAGTTGGCGTTCAAAGAGGAGCAGTTCAAAATAGCCAACAGCAACTGCGACAGTGCCAGACGCGAGTGCGACAAGCTGAAAGAGCGACAGAGCAAGGACGCCGCGTCGGTGAGCAGCAGCGAGCAACGCGTCGGCGAGATCACCAAGGAGTTGCTGAGCAACAGCGACCGACTGGCCAAACTGCGAGTGGAAAATCAGGCGCTCAGCAATCAGCTGGAGAACGCTCGCAGCGCCGAACACCGGCTCAAGATGGAGTTAGAATTTGTGAAGAAACAGCAAGTGCAGAACGAACAGCTCAGCATGGCCGTCCAAGCGATGAATGTGAGTCTGTTTTCTTTTTTTTTCTCTGCACAAATTGTTTAGCAATTGTAAGTGGACAGAAAGATTCAGGTTGGCCTTGTTTTCCCGTAAAAGTGAACAATCTAGGTCGGTGGTCTCAGTGGCCGGCAAAATCGATAATTGGTCGGACCAACACATCAGTACTAGGGTTGGGTACGCACTGGAGGCCTGTTTTCCAAATATGTATGTAAGTATCCCTAGATACGTATCAGTATTTGCTGCGTCGGCCAGACCTGTTATCGATTTGGCCGGCCACTTAGAGACCTAGATTGTTAACTTTTGCCAGTTTTGGTCTGATGTGAATTTATTTCAGACTCGTCTAGACCGTGCGGAGTCGGAGAAGACACTGCAGGCGCAGCGCAGTCTGGAGTCGATGACTCAGGAGCGAAACAAACTGCAGAAAATTATCGACACGCTTACCGAACAACAGAAGGAATACGTGCACGACAGCAAGGTTGTTCAAGTATTTTGATGGCGTCTTGACGGTTTTGATGATTTTAGGAAAAGCTCAGCTCTCTCCAGACTCGTCTGGAAGAGGCAGTAACGGCTAAGAACTCTTTGGAGACGAAGCTTAAATGGACTGAAGAGAGATTGACAGAAAGTCAAGAGCGAGTCAACCAAGTCCAAGCCGAATTGAGCAACTTGGACACCAGTGGAAAAGGTATTATAACCATTTTATATAAAAACGTTCGGTTTCTTCAGTAGGCTGGCACATGGCCAAATTCCCTGACTGGACACCAATTCCCTGACTTTTCCCTGACCATTTTCAAATTACTGGGTTAGAAAAGTGGGAAAACACCGGAGCACGATTTTCGGGCGTCTATGGTTTCTCTGAAACGGTTAGGCCTATGGGACGAAACTTTAAACTTTTGTGGAGGAAGCGTTGTGCTGGTTTGTGCCTACCTCCGACTTTTCTTTTTCGCTGTTTTAGAATTGTTAATCCTAAGCCTGAACCTAAGCATAACCCTGTAAAACCTCTAAGCCTAAGCTTGTACCTAAAGCCTAAGCCTGAACCTGATTCTAACCCCCAAGCCTAAGCCGAACCTAACCCCTAAGCCTCGGCCTGAACCTAACCCCTAAGCCTAAGCCTAACCGCTAAGCCTAAGCCTAAACCTAACCCCTAAGCTTATGCCTAACCGCTAAGCCTACAGTATGCCTGAATCTAAGGCTGAAAACCGTAAGCCTAAGCTCCAGCATTGTTCCGTAGCTATTCTTGTATATTTTACCAGAGTCCTGTCTGTATAAATAATAGTGAATGTATTTCAGTAACGTATTACAGTAAAGTGAATAGTTTCAGAGAAATGAATGACGATTTCTGTAAAGGTCCAGAAATTGTGGTCCTAGCGTTTTCTCACTTTTCAAGCACAGTAGTGCGTAAATCCCGAAGATACTTCAATTTTACACATCCCTTGTATAGGACTTTCAGCCAATAAAAAGTGGGGTCAGAATTGGCCGTGTGCCGCCGATCGTGCCGTCTTATCGGTTTTATTGTTGTTATTCGAAAACGCCAAATTCGTTTTCCAGCGCTTTTCAAACAAATTTTAGGCTAAAAATTTGTGATTTTTGAGCGAGTTTTATTAGTACTGGAGTCACTACTAGTACTTGTATTTTATATTGGGGGTCCCTTAGCCTGTCTCGGTGTTGGGGAGGGGGGTTTGGCCTTTTCAGCCATAGGGGTAACCTCCTTTTATATGTTTGGTCTTATATAAAATGGCGCTTAAACAATTGTCAGAAAAAACTAATGCATAGTTGCTCGAAGCGTAAAAAGAAGTGTTTCAGACGCAAGCGCTGAACGCATTCAGAAAGAAGCTCAGCAACTGCAGACTCGGTTGAAGTATCTGGAAGTCAACCACCAGGAGGTGAGACGGAAGTACGAGGATGCCACCGAACGGATAAAACGATACGAAGCCGAAATAAACAACTACAAAAAGATAACCGGTTCTATGGAGTCGAGTCTAGAAGAACAAAAGAAGGTATCAGCTCTACTACGTACGTACGTTAACTGAGGGCGATAGTCAGTCTCTGCTCATTATTTTGGTTCTTACTTTCTCTAGGGTGTGTAACATAAAAATCGTGTGGTCCTAGTTTTGAATAGGTTCAATGTTCTGTCCGTTCAGCAAAAAATATGAACGTCTGAAATTGCCAAGTCGAGCTCGAATTCAGCTAAAAAATGGTTTTTATTACAGACTGTTTTTGATAACAGTTTAAGGCTTTGCAAAAAGTGTGTTGGGAAAGCCTTATTTACTGAGTGAGTGTACCTAACTACGTACCTAGCATTTAAGACGGACACGGAAGAGCGGGAGAACCTTCAAAAGGAAGTGCATTTGCTGAAGACGCAGCTGGAGAACGCCACCAAAGACATGACAGCGTTGAGCGAGCAGGCGGCCATTCAACGTCAGGGTCTGGTGGACGCCCGAGAAACAGCAGCACTCAAACAGACGCAGCACGACCAGAAAGTGACCAATCTGCAGAGCGAACTGGACGCCGCCAAAGCGGAGGTGCGCGTCTGGCAGAACAAAGAACAGTTGGTGCGCACCGACAGAGACGCTCAGCAGTTGGCCGCCAAAAATGTTGGCAGTTTCATTTTCCAGTGCATGTAGATGCATGCATTGAGACGTTGTTGTAGTTGGAAGAAAAGTTGTCGGAGTCAGAGCAGCGCGCTGCACTAGTACAGACGCAGTTGGAGTCTGTAAACGCAGAAGTGAGCCAACTCCAGACTGACTACTCACAATCGAAGAATCGCGTCGAGTCTCTGAGCAAGGAGCTAGACCAACTCTCTGTACGTAGCCGCTGTTTCACTTTGTGTGGAGTGGATTGTTTTAGCAGAGTCGTTCCCAGTCGGACGATGAGACAAAGCAACAGGTTGAAAGTCTGGAAAGTCAGTGTCGTCAATTGCAAGAGAAGAACGATCAGTTGTTTGCTCAAGTTCAGTCGGTAAGCGGCTGAGGCGACGCTAACAGTGAACAGGGCAGCTGCTCATTTAGTTGGGCAACCAAGTCTCCGTCATGGAACGCGTCAGCGAAACTGCCGAGAGCGACGGGACAACTGCTGCTGCCGTTCAGGAATCGGTCACTTCGCTTAACGAGGTCATTTACTTTCCTTCTGCTTCTGCTGTCATACTGTAGATGCCGGTAGATTGGTGACAGTCATTCTAATTGCAGGTAGTGCGGTTCTTGCGGCAGGAGAAAGAACAAGCGATCAGTCGTGCCGGTGAGGTGGAAGTGGAGAATCGAAAGTTGAAGTCTCTGGAAGCAGTGCTGGAACAGCATCTGACGCAGGTGAAGCTGGAACTGGAGCAGACCAAGATACAGGCAGAGGTTAGTTGAGACCTGTCTGCTTTCTTCTTAGTTGCCAGTTGATTGCAGCAAGCGGCCGAGGCTCTAAAAGAGAAGAGTCGGCTGATGTTACGACTGCAGACGTTGGAGACCGTTCAGCAGACCAACAAAAAGCTGACCGAAGAGAAAAAACGGCTGGAAGTGGTTGAACAGGAGCTGAGAGCTAAGGTCGGCCATTGCTTCCTTTTCAGTCTTTATTGTATTCGTGCACTTATACTGGGTGAGGGAAGTGGTACCACAAAATTTTCTCCCCATCCGGGTGGTGCCATTATCACTACGGTTTTTATCGTAGTAGAGCCACGTGGGAATGCAACATTTGCAACCATGGTATCACCAATGTGATACAGTACGATGTGTCTGTTTGGTTTCAGTTGGCAGATTTGGACACAGAGCTGGCCAACTTGAATGGGGAGAAGCAGTCGCTTACCACTCGACTACACGAAGCGGACGAAGCGTTGGCGACACTGAAGAAAGAAGTGGCCGATTGGCAGGCGCGACATCACGAACTCATGGAACAACGAGCTCAGTTCGACCCAGACCAACTCAACCAGATGAGGTGAGCTCGCAACTGACTGTCATTCTTAGTCAGTGTTGGTTTGTTTAGACTACAACTGGAGACAGCCATGCTGGAGAAACAAGCTAATGCAGCTAAATTGGGCAACGAAATTTCCTCGTTCAAAGCACAGCTGGAAAATACGACTGACGAATTCAATACGCTACAGTAGTGACTGGTTTTCGGTAATTGGCAAGTAATAGGTTAATTAAGGTCAAATTACTCCGATCTAACCGAGAAGCACGAAAACCTACAGGTGGAGCACTCCCGAAACCTGAGGATTCTTAACCAGGTTTATATACTTTCTTAGTGTTTCAGAGTTTTAACGCAATTTCATTGTAGGCTCGTGGCTTGGGTCGAAAGTACAAAATGTCTACGGAGACACTACAAGGCGAAGTCAAAAAGCTGACTGAGACAGCCGAAGCGAAAGAAAAAGAAATGGAACAGCTGAAGACTGATATGGAAGGTCTAAAGAGAGAACTTCAAACGAGCAAAGACGAATTGCAGAAGGTTCGTTAGGATTTTCTCGTCTTTAATAATTGCATTTTTTTACTTTTATATAAACACTATACAATACAAAATGCTGCCCCCGTTTTACATACATGGGCCGGAAAAATCCGGAGGGGGTAGGGGGGTTGGAGACCTCGGCTCGGGGGGGTCCCCCCCCCCGAGAAAAGGCCAAAAAACGCCTATTTTGCCTTAAATAAGCGAAAATTTCCTCCCTCCGGGAGGGGGGAGGGAGAGGTATGGCCGGCCGAGGGGGAGGGGTATACCCCCTTACCCCCCGGCCCATGTATGCCCGTTTTCCAGCTTGCTTGCACACTCATTTTCAAGACTCCAAGAATTTACGTCTTTCGTTGCTTGTCACGAAATTGTTCATATTTTCAGCTCAAAACTGAAGCTCCAACGCCAGGCACAGCAGAACCGACCATGCAAAACCGTCAGTTGTTCATAAAGATGAAAGCCTTACAACAGGTAGCAAACATTTTATACCAGTGGAGCTGATTTCTAACAACATTTCTCTCTAAAGCAATTAAAAACGCAACAAGAGTTCACCGAAAAGACGAGAGAAACGATCAGCACTTTGCAAGGTAGAATGCTTTAGACTTAAATCGAGATATCTTGAAATGCGCCTATATGATTGCAGCCGAGAAAACAGCCCTGCAGTCTGAAATCGACGCGCTGAAGACTGACAGAAACAGAGTTGCCAGCGAATACGGTCCGTTCTGCTTTCTGTCTATGCTTTGCTAATAGAGTGCAATCTAAGTTTAGACGAGATCAAAAAACGACTGGACCTGCTGACCAATATGCAAAAGAGCAGCACGGCAAAGATAGAGGAGCTGACCGATCAGAAAAAGCTGTTGGAGGATGAGAAGGCGGCTTTGGAGCGCCAGGTGAACAAAGTGCAGCCGGTGGTGGCCATCGCGCACCAGCAGATTGAGAGGTGCTGTACAGATCAACAGCGCTATGTCATAGCTAAAACTATTCTAGGCCAGGCAGCTCCAGCCAGGAACCGAAAAGTGGCAAAGTACGACCTCTGGCACGCACCACTCCTGTCATGCGCTCCAGTCGACACGTGCAACCGTCCTCGGTCAGCCCCGGACCGGCGCAACAGCCAGATCAAAGTTGGTTGGTTGACACTCAGTCTATGTTAACTGTAGTGGATGGATGGATGGATGGTTGGTTCCCTTTTGTCTACTTGCCATCACCGTCTTTCGGTGGCCTGGATTTGGCTTTATGCCGACAACCAACTCTGCGACACCACACCACACGGACTTGTCCTGCCGGGTGGATAAACGTGCATAGGGCCCATGGCACGCGCACAACGGCTTTGCGGCCTAAACTACTACCAACTGTGCCCACTCGGTTAACTGTGATACCGTATTTGTGAACGTTAACAAGGCTGTGGTACCGTATATTTTGGTGTCGGGTCTTATTATTTTATGCATACATGTAACAGGGGGTCTGCCCCCACCCGACTTAGGCCAGACCCCCCTCCGATTTTTCTGGCAAGTAAATTATTCAGCAAATTTTTGCAATTTTTTACAATTTCAGACACAAAAATTGCCAAAATCGCCTGCAAAACAGCACTTTTTAGCTGTATTTCAACCCAAATTAGCGATTTTTAGCCCAAAAATTGCGATTTTTACGATTTCTGAGCGTTTTTTAGTGCCCTACCCCCTCCCAAAATTTTGGCTCAGACCCCCCCGGCCGGCGCCAGACCCCCCAACCCCCCTCCCCCTTCGGCGGATGACCTGTTACATGTATGATTGTATGAAGCCTGAAGACACTAAGTTGGTAGTGGTACCGGAGTGTAGAACGTAGTGGTATTAGTTAGGCTGTTAAGTGTCTGAGATTTGCAGGCAGTTCGGCGGGCGCCCCACCTACGCAAGTGTCAGTGGCGCCGATGCCGATGGTGTCTACGACCAGCTCCCGCAACATGGCATTTGTGTCTCCACAGCTCAACCAGAACGGTGAGAGTTTTGTATACGTACAGACAGCTTTTATGTAATGTTTGTAATTGATTCAGAGATGGTGTCGGCGAGTAGCGACTCGACCGAGTCGACCACGATCAGCAGCAGCAGCAACAATGCTCAGAGCAGTTCGACCCAGCAGTACTCTACCGTTGAATTGGTGGAGGAGAGCTCCCACGAGGCCGCTCCCGCCATGCCACCAAGCGACAGTCGCAAACGACCCACCGACGCTGACAGGTAGTTGAGACTCTACTGCACTCAGCACAAACTAACCAACCAACACTACGCAAGCACAGAGTAATTATGAACAGACAGACATAGTGCATCTTACCATGCCATCTTCCTTGACTGGACTAGAGAGTGTCCAAAAATGACTACACTGTTTTACTGCAATTCCGTGATCAAACAAGCTGAAATTTGGAAAATCTGTGCAAAAATAGTGGGAAATTTCTGTGTTGAAGTTTGGTGGATCATGCTTAACCCAATTATACATGGGCCGGAAATAAATGTAGGGGTATGGCTTTTCGGCGGGGGTTGCAGAGTTTAAAACCCCTTTTCTAAAAAAAGGTCGCCGGGTTTTCGGAAGGGTGGGGTATGGACCGCCGAAGGTGTGTGAGATCAAGTCGGTCTCCCAAAAAAGTTCGCCAAAAATTTTAAACTGCCGGCGAGGGGACAAACCCCCCTCAACTCCGGTCCCATCTATGAACCCAATCATGAGAAATTAAAGAATATGTGAAATTGGGTTATTTTGCTTTGAGATTGACACAGTCTTGAGAAAATAAGTATCCGTGTTACTGAGTGAGTGAATAAGAAGAAAAAAGATCTTGAGGATGCCCAAATTAACATATTTCTGAATTTCTCAAGATTGGGTCAAGCCTGATACGCCAAACTTTGACACAAAATTTCCACTACTATTCCAAGTTTGAGCTGTGTTCTAAATTTTCAGCAAACGGTCCAACTTTCTGTAAATTCGGTAAGAATTTGCCACAGCAAAAAAGAAATGTTGTCTTTTTGGGTCATCTGCCCAAGCGAGAACACGTAGAGTGGCCCAAAGTAGGTTGGTAAGGGAGTGGAGGAGTCTGGACATAGTCGGTTGGGGTCACCTGATAGAGCAGGGGTTTCAGTGCGCTGGGTGTGAAGCGGTTGCGCACGAGTCCGCAGGAGCAGGTGAGCACCAGTGACCAGTCGATGGAGTCAGAGGCGCAGGCGCAACAGCAGCTGTCGGCCGAATCGTCGGTGGACCTGGGCGATCAGCTGGACAGTCACTACGTGGACGACGACGGCGCTTCCGAGTCGCAAGGTGCTTCTGTCTGCGTCTTGTAAACCAGCCGAGTCTACCTACGCTTACTTGACAGAGTACGATGACGTAGAGCAAGAAGAGATGATGGAGTCTCAGGAGCCCAGCGCAGACCAGCTGCAGCCCGACGACAGCGACGACGACGAGGTGCAAGTGGTGCACCACGTGCCTGCTCAAGCATCCAGTACGTTCCTTTACACCTCCCCCGTCTGCAACTACTCACTTATAGTCAGGCCTAGGTAAAAACAAGTAGACGTTCAGTGTCCTGTAATCCTGTAATGTTATGCCCCTAGCTAGAAAGGGCAAACCCCCTCATCCCCCGTCCTCAGACAGTTTGGAGTGTCCGAAAATTTTTTGTCCGCAATCCATTCTAGTAGAGTATTGTTTGAAAGAGAACGCTGTGTTGATTCTATGCAATCCACAGGTTTCTATGTTCATCTCTTCCGGAGTTATGAGCCGAAATCTGAGGTTTGGTCGAAAAATTGAGTCTCACGAAAAAGGCCGAGTAGGTGATAAAATGTCTTTTTATGTCAAATTAAACTAAAATGCAAAATTTTAGCGAAACCAGAGCAAAAAATTTGAGATTTGTTTGGAGCAAAAAGTCGATTCCTAGAAAAACCGGCTCTTAACATTTATACTGTATAAATTAATTGGGACTACAGCTAAGTGGCCATATAATCGAGGGTGCAATATTAACGAGGCACGACTGCAAAACTGTTTGACAAGCGGGTTTGAGATGTAATTGTAAATGCTATGCATGCATGTGTTAACACTGTTTGTTTGTCAAAAACAGTTATTCTAATAAATTTAAGCCGATTTTAGAAAAGTTCCGAATTCCGATTCGATTGCCAGCGGGCTCAAAAACCTTGTTCCGGTCGTTCCCTAAATAAGCTGATTTAATTAAAAATTTTTTCCCTGCGGCGAATGGACACGCGGTAAAGTGGGCGTCTCCCGTAATAGTTGGTTGGTTGTTCTCTACTGACTGTGTTGTTTGCCAGATGAGGCGCAGTTATTGGTAGCGGAAGCGCATGAAGACGTTGATGAGTGCAGTGTTGTGCCGGGAACGCCGACCATTGTACCGAGAGCTGATGTGGACACAAGGTTGTTGGGCTCTGTTTGTTTGTTAGGCTGCAGTTTAATTGCAAACTGTTTCAGCTCGTCGCACGGCACCGTGCCGCAGTTGGCCGAACCCAGCGGCGGTAGGTTGTTGTGCCGAGTACACTCAGCGTACGTACAGTAAATACGTTCTAATTTTCTAGTTATGGGTGAGTGGGAGCGTCGCAGCGTGCCTACTTCGCCAAGTCCCGGTGAGTTGACTCAGAACTTTTTTCATTCCTACCGGCTGTGCTGTTTAGGAGAGTCAGACAGCAACGGCGCTTCCAGTACTATGCATACGCACCACCAGCTTGGGGATGAGCCTATCCGAGAGATCGAAGATCAGATAATCGAGGATGACGTGGAAGAAGGCTCGGTTAATTTAGATGAGTACGTGATCCTAAGCGAAACTGATAGCCGATCCGATCCGATATAGTAGGGGGCTGTACGGCCCTACGATCAGACCAACATGTCCATTTCGTACCCCATATCATTTCGGATGCTATCACCAACTCAAGGCTTAACCAGCCTTGGGGGTATCTAGCGTTTAGGTTTGTCAGTATGTCAATAGCAGTCAGTATTTATGTCCAATGGCAATACCAACCATTCTCGCGTGTCTCAGACCATGCTCTTTGATTATTGCCGAAATAATTAGAGTTTCTGTCGACCACGGTGATTCTTAGTTTTCGGCTCATAAAACCTGCACAATATGTAGCCAGTGGTCTTGTTATTTTATGCTGAAAATTTGAGCCAAAAAAGTGACCGAGAACGAACCGTTGAGTAAAATTGGAAAAAAAGGGTTGTGACAGGTTTGTGATCCATACTGTATTGTAGAGGTGAGGAGCAGGACGAAGAGGAGTGCGAGGAGGAGGACGTAACCGACGTTGACGATGATGCACAACCGGAAATCGAAGAGCAAGTGGAAGAATCGGAGGCGGTGGCTTCCGATCTGCCCGGCGACCAGCAACACGACGACGATGAGGACGATGGCAGCGCTCAGCCCAGCACTTCTCAGCCACGAAGTACTAGCTATACCTCTGTCTGTGCAAGCGTAGTTTGTCCCAAACACACTCAATTACTCTCAGGCCGACTCTAACCCCCGTTTTTAGTAGAATTTTATACTGAAAGATGTCTATTAATAAAATGCTTTAATTAGATGTACTTAAGCTCAAATCAAAATAGTTTGTTTTAACGAAAAATATTAGCAATGAAAGCATTGGTTCAACGTCATCCCCACAGGATTTCAGCTTTCTATCCCACCCTGTCAGCCGTAATACAAGCCATGCCTGCCAGTGTCTTCTACAGGCCCGGGCCGGTGAGAGGATGGGGTTGGTACGGGTTTTGCAGCTGCACTAAGTCCATTACCAAAAGGCATTTTAAGTTAAAGTTAATGAGTTCTCGTGGATTCGCTGCTTGCACTTGTATCCTAAACGCTAGGCTTTTCTTGCTAGAGGTAACACAGCAAACCCCTAACTACAATAGTTACAAGAACTACTGCCATCTAGTGCCAGATACTTTTGTTTCAGCGAAAATCACACTCAGAAAACCAATTGTGTTTGACTTGGATTCGGGCTCGGGTGACGGCGCAGGCCAAGAGCCCAGTAGCAGCAGTGCCAGTGTATCGTTGCGGGGACGACCAACAGCTCGCAGGTCCAGAGGTCGGGGCTGGCGGCCAGGCGTGCTTGGAAGAGGGGGCAGGGCTCCTCGATCTACCTGATCCACTTCATTTCTTACAGGCGTTCTTGTTTGCTAACCGTTTTTTCTTTTCTTACTACCTATACGTACAGCTCTTTTATCGGTCAGGGAAATAACGACATACATACATTGTATCACCCCTTCGATCGAGACCTCAGGTGATACCATATGGTATCCCTTCTTCAAATCGTTAAGTCTTACCATAATACATAATATTACCATCCCCTTAACCCTCCATCAGCTGCCTCTATTCCCTTCAGACCCACTCAGGATTTGAAAATATGCCACCATTTCAGCCGAAATGCGAGCCCATGTCTGCATATCACCTGAGGTCTCGATCGAAGGGGCACCATATATGGTATCGCTGCCATATGGATACCGATACCATATAAGTCGTTATTTCCCAGATTGTTTATACAGTAGGTGGTACGAATAAAAGCTGTCAAGTTAAGATCTGCGTGTTTGGTGTTTGGTTTACTGTTAGAACAGAATTACTTGGTTTTCTGTGGATTGGTGTAGTTTTGCGGTTTTGAGTTTAGTTTGGCATTGGCACCATGCGTGTAGCAGCTAATCTGTCGATGCTCTTTCAAGAAGCTGGTGGCTTAGCTTTGAGGTTCGATTTTCCGTATCCAGAGTAACGCCATAGCGCCCTTTAGTTTTTGGCACGGTTTAAAATACTTTGTACTCCTTTTATTACCACCTATACTCTTTACTGTGCGAACACAGTGGGGAACACTATATCTAGCCCTACACATCAATGAATGATTTCCTGAAGGAACAGTGCAACAATGAAACATACCCTAAGTGGCGGCAACAATCGCTCTATACTCGATTGCTGTACCAAGTAGAGTTTGTCCGCGTGCGTGTCCTCCTGATTTTTCTCTTTTTTTTGTTTATTATTGGCTGTAA
Organism: Sabatieria punctata; assembly: GCA_030248155.1. Lineage (NCBI taxonomy): Eukaryota > Metazoa > Nematoda > Chromadorea > Araeolaimida > Comesomatidae > Sabatieria > Sabatieria punctata. The sequence goes on along the minus strand of JASANB010003103.1, from coordinate 83,188 downwards.
CCGCAAAAAAGAGAGAATTAAAGTCCGTTTTTAAAGGTTGGTTATGCCGCCTGTAAATCATAAAATGACCGCGCGGCCAGCCGCGACAGCTAAGCCGTAAGCTCGAAGCTACTAGCCAAACTCTCACTAAACGCAAGCTGGAACCTTAGCTTAGACAAGGTTAGCCTAACGTATATCTGTACAGTATATCATTCTATTCTAACCACTTCATTTGATGAAAAGACGGAACTGGGAAGACGCCGTAATCTACATCCTGACTGATTGTAAAGTTAACCAGTATGCTAGAGTAGATAGTACCGCCTGTAACTTTGTGAACTCCTGCTAGACAAAACAACCTCTGAACGTCAGGCCTAACAGAGCGACCAATCACGCCGACCAGTAACATTGAACTCAAGTGAAGTGACTTGCCTGTAGAGCTTTCCCTTCCAAAGAATTCTGGCACTCTTTAGGGAAATCTTTAAAGAAGCAGCATTCCCTTCCAATCCCATACTCCATTCAAAGTCACCCATACTGTAGAACGGTTCCCCATAAATAGGTTTCGGAACCTTTTTCCAGACTGCGCGTCATCCAACAACTAAATCACCCTGCCACTTTGCAAGGCAATTTTGCCGGGATTATGTAGTAATGATATTTAAAATTTTGTGTAGGTACGAGGCAGCAGCCAAGGCTGGGTTCAAATACGTAGAGTGCGCTTTTCCTTACGGCGAGAAATTGGCCGCTCTACAAGAAGCTCTGAATCGCAATGGTTTGCAGCAAGTGTTGATCAATTCTCCACCAGGTATCGGTTAGTAACGTTGGCTAATCCTTATGACTTTTATGACCATCCAAGGAAATTGGAATGAGGGTTTCCGAGGCCTAGCCTGTCTGCCTGACAAAAAGGAAGAATTCCGTCTGAGTATTGAGACTGCAGTTGAGTATGCCAAGGGACTGAACTGCTCCAAGTACCTATTAGCAGACATGGGCAAAGGGGGGCTGAGGAGTTGATCCTCCTCAGGCTCTGACGTACATTCCTCAGCCAGCCGCTACCCCTCAGGAATTTTTCGGAAGAATTTTGGCCATGAAAATCACCGTGAAATGGGATATTGCCGAATTTTGTATAGAAAGTTGTGATAAAAGTATGCCTAGAATACTGTAGGTGTAAATGAGCTCAGAATAGCTTATTTTAACCTATTTTAACGAAACATAACCCAGAAAAAACTTGATTTTAGCCAAAGCTCGGACGTTTTGGCTTACCATCCCCTCAGTCCCCAATTGAAAATTCTACCCCCCACCCCATCAACCGAAATGCTATGTAGCCCATGTCTGCCTACAATGTATAAGGCGTATGTACATATGTTTAGCTGAAACAGTTCATGCTGCTTAGAATTCACGTAATGGCTGGTGTGTCGTCCAGTGAACATCTACGTCTGACGTGTGAGCAGTGCTATTTGGAAAATCTGGAGTTTGCCGCTAAGCGAATGCTCAACGTTTGTTTATTTTTTGTCTAAGCTTAACGTTTGTTTGTTTCTTTTCCAGCTTTCACATAATCGTTTCAGGAAGGCATAACTTGCTTAATCGAGCCGATCAATCACTTTTCAATTCCTGGATATTTCTTGTTTTCTTATGAGCAAGGTAGTTGCTGCTGATCTGCATCTTTTGATGTTTAAGTGTTTGTAGCGCTGGGTTACCTGGAACAAATAAATCAGCCTAACCTTAAGCTACAGCTGGTACGTGCCATCAAGGAGTTGCGATATATTTTTTGCTAACAATTGAAATCACAGGATATTTTCCACGCACAGCTACTCTGTGGAAAACTCACAGACACCATCCAACGCGTTTGGCCGTGCACCGGTGTGTCTTACGTACGTACAGTATGTACGTATATGGTGTCTATTTTCAGGTCATGTTCAAGTAGCGCAAGCTCCTGACAGGCATGAACCGGACAGTGACGGCGAAATTAATTATGGATATGTTTTCGATTTGCTGCGAAAGAAAGAGTACGACGGATTCATCGGCGCGGAGTACCTGCCGGCTGCCCAGACCAGCTCTGGTCTGCATTGGATACAGAAGTATGGCCTGGTTTTAGATTGATGTGATGCCTTTAGTTGTTGTGTCGATTGCACTATTTACACTTGAATTTTATGTACACTTGAAATGTAATCAGCAAGCCAAAAACACTGCCCGCCAACCGAATTTCTGAAAACTTCGGTTTCCCAGCATACACATGGTGCTTCAAAAAGATGCAACGCATTTCAGAGGGCCCTCAAAATCCGCATTTATTAACTGAATGAGCGAAAATTTAGACTGCGCAGTTTGTTCCGATTTTTTACTGTGGCAACCGCAAATGTCAACGATTTGAATGAAGCTTTTTTCGATGAAAGGCAAATAAATTATTGACAGATTGTGCAATTTTCATTAAGATACTCTGCTTGGTTCCTGAGATATTTACCATCAAATTAGAAACACTGATCTTGGTAATGAACAAACAGTGATTAAAACAACCCAGCAGACTTTTTGCTGTAGCAACCGTAAATCTCAACCGATTCGAATGAATCATTTTTTAAATGAAAGATAGATAAATTCTTGAAAAAATGGTGAAAATTTTATCAAGATACTCTGCTTAGTTCCTGAGAAACTTACGCTCAAACTCAAAACAGACTTTGGACAAGCGCGATTCCGTTGCACTTCATAATGCAGCAGATTCCTACTGCTGGATGGAGGCCTTCAGCTTTGAGATATGACTTCCCAAAATAGAAAAATCTCAAAAACGTTATTGATGGAATTGAATTGTCTTGTGAATACTGCCTGATAGAGGTTCCAATCACCTCTTTAACAGGCCATATCACATTAAAATCAGTCCACTAATGAAGGAGTTATGCCATTTTGAAGTTGGGACCTCATGGGCCAAAATTGTCAAATTCGCGATTTTTGAAGGGCCGTAATTTTGGTTGTAGAGCAGCTGGAGAAAATCGGATAGCAAATAAGTCCATGGGTTTTTGTGGCTTACAATACCTGAAAGTTACAAGTCTCTGAGCCGATTTTGAAAAATGAGCTCTACAAGGCTCTTCCTGGTTTGGTTCGACTTTTTCATTGATTGCCTCTTAACCCTTTCGAATTCACCCTGAAGGCGAACACAGTTTTTGTGTTCGGAGCCCTGGGAACGCGATAGCCTATTTCGCCGAACACATGGCGAACACAAAGCCCATAGTTAAGGTGTTCGCGAACATGTGGCCGAACACCATCCGAGCACCAGACGAACACACCCCGAACACCAGACGAACACAAAAAATGGGCGGGGCGAACACACTCCGAACATCCCCAAACACAGCCCCCGAACACACACCCGAACACCTCCCCGATCACCCCCCGAACACACCCAAAACACCCAAAAACACCCCGAACACACACCCGAACACTCCAAAAACACCCAGAACACACACCAGAACACCTCCCCGAACACCTCCCCGAACACACACCCGAACACCTCCCCGAACACCACCCGAACATCAGGTTAAGCTTGTGTAACGCTTTCATCAGTTAGCCGTTGGGTTTCGGTGTCCGGTTTTTAACTTAAAGTTGATTGAGGTGTTGGGATGGAATATGCATGCATGCATGCAGCCGTTATGCAACTGGATTATCGTGAACACGCTTATCGTGAGTAGCCGGTCAATCGGCCCTGCCTTCCTCTTTCTGTCCGGCCAAGTGATTGGTTGGACTTTTTGTTTTGACATGTTCGTGTTGATAAAGTCAAAGTTAAAGAATGCAGGTGTGGTGGAGAGCGATCCTACAAGATTTGCGCGAGCCAGAGGTGGTCAACGTTAGGCTAGTATGAGGTGTTTTAGGGTTTTACTCATTGTGTATTAGTTGGATCTTTTGTACAGTCTATGTGTATGCAGATATATATGTATTGTCTTATGTGGACTGTGCTTGTATTCTCATTACTGGTTTGTGTTGTTATTGGCAGTTTATACTAGACTTAAAGTAAGTCTGTTTTGGGATTGGTTTGTTGTTACATACTACGTACTGAATCGATTTGTAGAGATGTGCAGCCGACGAATGTACCTTTGGGCCTTAGACATGTCATCCAAGTTTATTGCATTCCGCATTGTATTCGTAATGTATCGGTGGACTCCCATAGTTTTCTTTCTCATTCTATTGGGCTACAGTTGGTATGCGTACGTGGCTGTGATTTGTCTGCACAGCGCCAAGTCCTTAACCCAAACTCTTGTCTACATGGTGGTCTACCACATTCTACTGGTCTTCACGGTCTGGTCTCTCCTGGCCACAGTGTCCCACCCGCCAGCCCGTGTGCCTCCTCACTACGCCATCCACGCGCAGCACATAAAAGAGATCGACTGCTTGGACGAAACGGTGGTCGAGCAGTGCGTGGTGAAGCGGCAGCATCTGCGACTACTCATCCGCCAACTGGGCCTCGAAGTTAACACCTGCGACCGCCGCGAAATCCCCAACTACTGTCGCACCTGTAGAGTGATCAAACCGGACCGCACTCACCACTGCAGCAGGTGAGCTAAGTACCTGGCCTTGTCTTGAACCTTAGTCGACATTGTTGGCCGCTCAGGTGCGGTGTGTGTGTGCTGAAATACGACCACCACTGTCCGTGGCTGAACTCGTGCGTTCACTTCGGCAACTACAAATACTTCCTTCTGCTTCTGGTCTACGTGTCCATGATGTGTCTGTGGATTAGCTGCACGTCCCTACAATTCGCTATACACTACGTTGTCAATCAAGATGACCATGGGCATCGCGTCAATTCTGTTATTCTCGCTGTTATCGCGGCCATATTCTTTTTCTATCCCGTCATTCCCTTATTACAGTTTCATGTCAAACTTCTAAAGCAGGGTGAGACTACATGCGAACAAGAAAAGTCACTCAGGTTTCCTGGTAAGCTTCGGCAATCGATAGGCGCATTATTTATACACAACCAACTTATCTGCATCTAGGTGTGGCTGGCATGCCAAAAACGCATTATTCACGAGGTTTTAAGAAAAATTTGATGGCTGTGTTCGGAGCAGACCCTTGGCTATGGCTTGTGCCCGTTTGGAGCACGCCTGGCGATGGATGTCGATTTAAAGCTATACAGAACGATCGGACTTGGAGATTCAGAGAAATTAAATACAGCCCTTCTTCATAACTGTGTATTCGTGAAATTAATGTTTTTGCCATTCATTCAACTATCACTGGTGATCAATTCAACTGCGTAAAACTCAGCTCACTGAATAAAAAAGTAATTAGTGCCACGACATCTCATTTCTTTCGCATCTTTGCTATAAATTTTCGTAAAAAATTATCATACCGTACACAAAAATATACAAGTAGTAAGTAACATTGCTTTTGAATTGAATGTGTGTATGATACACGTTCAGAAATTGGTTACCAAGCAACAGCACCACAACCACCTTTGAATATAACTATTTGAGCTGTCCGAAAGGACAGTGGAACTAAAAAACAAAATACAATAGTTTCTTCACTGCACTATCAAAACTATGACATTCGCTTTGAGTAGTAGTCACAACAGCACAGCACCAAATCCCAGCTGGATATCGAATCAAGCCATCCATAAACCCCTCCATCTATTTGATTGGTGTATCCATTCTACCTCCTCACCTCAATGCTATGTCACAATACGCCACTTTATTGCTAACTGTCCACACGTCTGTTTGTGCGAAAGGCATATACGTTCGCAAAACACTGTACAATACTTTGTATACAAATTGTACCATTGTACAAAACGGGACATGAAATCTGAGCAGCAATATTCATACTACTAAAAGTACAATTGCACTTAGAACAATATGAATGTGTGACCCACTGAACCAGATGACCCAGAAGATCCACCTCCTGAGCTACTTCCACCACTCCCACCACTTTCCCATCTGCTTCCTCCACTTGACCCACCACCAGAAGATCCACCTCCTGAGCTGCTTCCACCACTCCCACCACTTCCCCATCCACTTCCTCCACTTGACCCACCACCAGAAGATCCACCTCCTGAGCTGCTTCCACCACTCCCACCACTTCCCCATCCGCTTCCTCCACTTGACCCACCACCAGAAGATCCACCTCCTGAGCTGCTTCCACCACTCCCACCACTTCCCCATCCGCTTCCTCCACTTGACCCACCACCAGAAGATCCACCTCCTGAGCTACTTCCACCACCCCCACCACTTTCCCATCTGCTTCCTCCACTTGACCCACCACCAGAAGATCCACCTCCTGAGCTGCTTCCACCACTCCCTCCACTTCCCCATCCGCTTCCTCCACTTGACCCACCACCAGAAGATCCACCTCCTGAGCTACTTCCACCACTCCCACCACTTTCCCATCTGCTTCCTCCACTTGACCCACCACCAGAAGATCCACCTCCTGAGCTGCTTCCACCACTCCCTCCACTTCCCCATCCGCTTCCTCCACTTGACCCACCACCAGAAGATCCACCTCCTGAGCTACTTCCACCACTCCCACCACTTTCCCATCTGCTTCCTCCACTTGACCCACCACCAGAAGATCCACCTCCTGAGCTGCTTCCACCACTCCCTCCACTTCCCCATCCGCTTCCTCCACTTGACCCACCACCAGAAGATCCACCTCCTGAGCTACTTCCACCACTCCCACCACTTTCCCATCCGCTTCCTCCACTTGACCCACCACCAGAAGATCCACCTCCTGAGCTGCTTCCACCACTCCCTCCACTTCCCCATCCGCTTCCTCCACTTGACCCACCACCAGAAGATCCACCTCCTGAGCTACTTCCACCACTCCCACCACTTTCCCATCTGCTTCCTCCACTTGACCCACCACCAGAAGATCCACCTCCTGAGCTACTTCCACCACTCGCTCCACTTCCCCATCCGCTTCCTCCACTTGACCCACCACCAGAAGATCCTCCTCCTGAGCTACTCCCACCACTCCCACCACTTTCCCATCTGCTTCCTCCACTTGACCCACCTCCAGAAGATCCACTTCCTGAGCTGCTTCCACCACTCCCTCCACTTCCCCATCCGCTTCCTCCACTTGACCCACCACCAGAAGATCCACCTCCTGAGCTACTTCCACCACTCCCACCACTTTCCCATCTGCTTCCTCCACTTGACCCACCTCCAGAAGATCCACCTCCTGAGCTGCTTCCACCACTCCCTCCACTTCCCACTCCGCTTCCTCCACTTGACCCACCACCAGAAGATCCACCTCCTGAGCTACTTCCACCACTCCCACCACTTTCCCATCTGCTTCCTCCACTTAACCCACCACCAGAAGATCCACCTCCTGAGCTACTTCCACCACTCCCACCACTTTCCCATCTGCTTCCTCCACTTGACCCACCACCAGAAGATCCACCTCCTGAGCTACTTCCACCACTCCCACCACTTCCCCATCCGCTTCCTCCACTTGATCCACCGCTGGAAGATCCACCTCCTGAGCTGCTTCCACCACTCCCACCACTTCCCCATCCGCTTCCTCCACTTGATCCACCGCTGGAAGATCCACCTCCGGAGCTGCTTCCACCACTTCCCCATCCGCTTCCTCCGCTTGATCCACCACCAGAAGATCCACCTCCTGAGCTGCTTCCACCACTTCCCCAGGAACTACCAGTGCTGTAGTAATGCAGCACGGTTCCAGCATGACTGTGGGCATTGCGTTTTGCGACAGCTGAAAATATGTATATCATATCAAAACATGAAATTGACAGAATTTTAGTAAATGGTTACCTCTGGCTGCAGTGTCCTCAAGCAACACAAACATAATGACGATAATTATTATTAAATGTAGATATTTCATCTTCCCAAATATCATCGTTAAATGTCCTTAGCTCAGCCAGAACTGTTATGACAAATTATTGACGAGCTATTTGAAGCTTGTGCCTGCACCTACAAGCTACGTATGTATTAGGCACAGAATGTAGTTGCGATAAAATTCTTGTTAAGCACTGCTTGTTTACTGCGGAAACGCTACCTGATAACATACGATAAAAATTTCAGTTCTGCCTTATTGCATAGTTTCTGACCATCTCACAAAAAGTACCTCATCGAAGGGGTATAAAAACAGGGAGTCCCATGCTAAGTGTCCCACGTTTGACCGTTAGTGGCACGCGACTATCTGAATGCAATTCAATGTAATTTCACCCAAATATAGTGTCTAGGTTAACCTAGATGCCTGCCGATTTAGGACAATATCCATTGAAAGACAGTGTTTATTCAACAAACCGTAAAATAAGTGATTTTCAAAGTGGTCCACCCAGTCAACTTGCACTGAGTCTCATTAGACCAGAGGGTCCGATCTGAAAATTGATCGTCGTTGTCTTTCTGTTCCAAAAATGAGAGAAAAATTCCACGAGACGATCAGGGTCGTCTTCGTTCAGCGCTTGCAACCAGTGGCGTATCCAGTGGGTTGTAGGGTGTGTACACCCCTTTGCGGTGGAGGTAGGAAGAGAAAGTCTGTCAAAAATAAGCGAAACTAATGAATTGTGTATCAATGTATCAAGCCCAACCAGGCCACTTTAAACTACTAAAACTTGTAATTTCTGTTAATTTTAAGCCTGGAATGTGTTTTAAACACGTTTCTGAAGGCAACTTTTGCTAAATTTTCTTACCCTGGTTGGGCAGCGGCCCAACCAGGCACTTTAAAAATTTTGCACCCCCCCTTCCGAAATCCTGGATACGCCACTGCTTGCAACAGCCGTGGTCGATAAGATCGCAATCGCAAATCAATAGCTTTCAAAGTTGAGAAAACTGCAGTCTGTGCTGCGAGACACACAGTCCACTTGTTTGGCGACTGCCTTATTGCTTACAGAACCCAAAGCACTCGCTTTGATCCATATTCCCCCTTTTCTTTCATCCTGAGGCGGACACGGCCGTTCGACCGGCTACTGCCCCACCCCTAATTCTAAAACATTGCTGCCTTAAGCAGGGTTTTTAGGTTAATTTGAAACCCTAAGCAGCGGTTTTAGCACTGGTTAGAAAGGCTAGAGAGGGGTTTAGGTTGATTAGAAACCCTAAACAGGGCTTATGAACTGCATTCAAATCACTAAATTTGGTTTTCAGTAATTTTTAACTCAAAACAGCGTTTTGCGCCTGCTTTAGAATCAAAAGTAGGGTTTTCTGGACTATATTTTGTTCCCAAACGCATTTCAAACTGAATTTTATCGCCAAATGAAACTCATATTCAATGCATAGTTTGAGTGCAACAGGTTTTTTGTAGCACTTCTTGCTTCAATATTGGGTTTTAAGGCAATTTCTTCAACCGGAACAGGATTTTTAAGGCATTTTAATGCAAAAACATGGTTTTAAACGCTTTTTTCGGGCTTCAAATAGGGTTTTAAAGCCATTTTTCGCCCTAGAATCCCAAAAAAAAGATAGACTTTTTACCCCAAAAAAGTCTCAAACCCCTTTTGGACTTGGTCCCAAAACCCTATTTCGGATTTGAAAAGCCCTCTCCGGAAAACCCCTACGACATGTATATCATTGGTGTACACTACGTGTAGGTATTCAGATCAGAATTGCTACGTAATTTGTGCTAAGTGTAAAAAATACAGCAATACAGAGGAATATTTTAGAATCAGCGCTAAACTGCAACACATAATTAGCAGAGTACGTACTTAACATACTGTGCGTATGTACAAGCTGTGCACATTGAATGATACCTAGATCTCCTACTTAAAACGTTTAAATACAGCTGAATTCTTAGCCAAACGGGGAAACGCTGCAATCAACAATAATTACTACGGGTTCCCTTGCGTAAAGATCTGTATGCGTAAATGTGCTTCAGTCAGAGCTATTCGATAGGGACCAAAGGTGGCACCTTGGTGTACTGTCGCGGGTGATGATGACCAGTAGTGCTAGTTTCTTTCGTTTCTGTGGCGTCTGTTACATTGTTGTCGTTGTTGTTTTGATCTCCTAATTCTGTATCCGGTTGTTCGGCTGTCGTCGGTTGTTCCAGATCTTCGATAGCCAGTCGTAAGTGGTCGCTGTTAAAACTCGCCCCCATTCCCATGGAAATTTGCTCGAACTGGGCTTGCCTGTTGCTCCAGCGCGCCGTGTCGTGGAACAGTAAGAAGCATTTAAAGAGGAGTGCGAAATGAACGCATTGAAACGCAAACATTGTTTGGTAGATGAACAGGAGCAGCAAAAGTTCAGCGAAAAATTTGTTGTCGCTTTCCGTCGAAAATATTGTCATTATTAGAGTGACGCTGATGACGACGCATGTCAGGCAAATTATACCCTGTAATTTTTGTCTTAAACATCCAAATGCTTATGAAAAGTGATCACCTGGGCAGCCATATGAGGAATGAGAACCAAGTGTCGTTGCACCGCTAAGCCAACGATCGTAATGACGGAGACGAGAAGTTGTAGAATGCAGATGAAACCAAAGATTACCACAGCCAAGAAGACAGTGTCTCCAGGCATGGAATGTTGCTTCCGGCGCACGTATTCCATACGGGCCGTTTCGTTAGCAAGCGCTGAATTATTTGGATCAAGAAGCGACCCTATGGGGTCCCTGTAAATTCGCTTTGTTACCGACTGATACTTTTCGTAGTCTTGAAGTCGGAAACTTTCGATGAAAACAATGCCTGAAGACGGAAGGTACTAGAGAAAGGTACGTAGTCAGAAAAACCTACAGAGAAGCGCAGCAACGATGGCAAATCCGGTGAATCCGAAAGCCCATGGCTTGCAGGGGAGCCGGCCGAAAAGTCTGTATCGCGTCAGTTCTGGGCCGGGACGTTCGTTGCCGGGCACATCCATTTTCAGAGCGACCACTGCTACTAAGCAACTGCGGCAGAAAATAATCTACCACCAGGTGAGTCATAAAATGCTAACAACCGGAACTCAACGCTTTACCTCCTGGTACGAGCTAAGCCGGTGCTCAGCACAGGAGCACAAAAACAAGCGAGCGTTATTCTGCCTCACTGGAACCAAAGCACATATACACAGTACGTTAGGCACTTTCACCATCGAAACCGGCGGTGCCAGGACTTTGAGAGACACAAAGTCAGTTTCCTTTAAAAGCATGTCTACCGACGACGGTACATTCAAACCTTAGCGATAACAACCTTTTTCTTTGATACTGTAGTTTCTTCTAGCCAGGACGTTTATCACAAAAAGATTGCTTGTGTAACTAGTTCTTATTGAATAATCAGACAGGGAAAGGAACAAAAATCATTTGGCTATCATGCTGTTCTATTTAGTTTGTACAGGACTCGTCTTCTTTGTCAACGCATCGATGGCACGTCTCAGTTCCACGTCTTCTTCGCTCAGGGGTGTAACGTCGGTTTCCGCTTCTGAAAGGTAGGCCGATTCTCTCTGAGGTGAATGCTGATGATCGTTGCTGCTTCCTGTGCGACTGCACTTTTTACTCTTCGATTGTTTGCTTCCATAAACTTGTTCAGTGTTCATTTCATCAGTAACTGCTGCTGTCACCGTCCGATGCTCCGGTTCCCTCTTTACACCCAACTTGTTTTGATTGATTCTGATCGACGATTCCACTTGACTCTGCCTTAATGGTTGGCTCCTCCCAATTACGGCTTGTTCCGGTACACTTTCAGCTTTCGTCCTTTGCACTTTGATTGGCTGCCCGCCCGGCGTGAAACTGTGAGTGACTGACTGAGACGAAGACGAACTGGATTCTTCCACCTCCACCCCTCTCACCGTGCTGCCGCGTGAAGTTGACGAGCTGACGTTGATTGCATCCGAACTTAGCTTCTTCTTCCTACCACAACAGTTGAACAGCAACGACGAGCCGCTGACAGAGAAAACCAGTAGACACAATGTATAACACAACATAGCGATCAGTAGATTAGGAGAAAAGCAAACAAAATATGTAAGATTTGTATGAAAATTTTAAACGCTACCGATTATGACTGGACCAGGGCTTTTGGGGCGTATGTACATATACAGTATCAAGAATGTGTAACGGAAGAATGTTCCACTGCGCGGCCGGCCGCTGGCAGAGCGTGGCCATGCGCTGCAACAAATTTTCGGGAGGGTGACCGAAAAACCCTTAGGCGCCGTATCGCAATCCAACCCATTTTGGCCACTCGTGACCGCTCACTGTCGATCATGATTATTGTGAGCAAAGATTAAGCAAGAAAACTGAAACAAATTGAGCGAAATACACAATAATAATATTTCATTTCATTTTGTTACTCAGCCACTAGGGATCGCCCTCCCAAAACGAGTTTCTTCTAAAAATACATGGTATTTCTTCCGCCTGCAAAGAAAATGTATCGCACGATTTGTAGGCGTTCTCCTTTCTTAACGCCTTTTCCTTCCTCATCCCTGACTGCTATACAATTGCAAGTTTGCGTAAACACACAGCCTCCGCCTGTATCGTCGTTTTCGACACACTCCAACAGTGATTTCTATTTCTCGGAGTGGATGGACGCAAATCATTATTAAAATAAAAGGTTCTACTTAATCAGTTGGAAGCTACGTATGTATAGCCTTTTCTGATTTTTAGATCTGAGCTACACATGCTTGTACTGTACTGTACTTTTACTCCTGATTAATAACCAACACCATGCAGCGCACAGTAAACGGTTGGAGTCATAAAACCACCTACTAGAAATAATTACGAAACATGAACGGACAGCAGAATTTTGAATTGTGAACGTTAAAAGTATCAGACAGTTCGCGCAATAACAACGTGAATGAAAGACTGCTTACAAATCTCTTAAACTCATTCAAACCAAGGTCACAGACACCGGCAGGAAAGTGGTTCCAAATATGGCTAGCAGTAGGAAAAAAGGTAGAGGCGGTGGTAACCGTTCTGCAACCAGTCATACCGACCGCCCTACCGTGACTGAGTCTAATGCTACGCCTACCAACCACAGACTGAATCGCGCCGTCAACACAGAACCGAGCACCGTAGTAATAACTGTAGAAGAGCTGCATACATCGTTGCACAGATAGACGCCAGATCGGCACAATTTGTGTCGATGCAGAACTGTTATAATCATTCAATAGCTGAGAGTATGAGCGAACAAAGTTGTTCTGATGCCGTTTGAGGAAAAAGTATTGCACGTTTTTCAAGTCAAGTCAAGTCAATCATAGTAGAAAAGAAGCAAGCAAAGAAAATGCACAAATTATGGCTGCGCATGTGTATGTTTTATGCGTTAGCTTTATCATCAGTAACGCATACCAGTATGCAGTATACCACGTAGTAGAGCTACAATAGTATGTTAAGAGTCGTTCTCTGGTCAGATCGCGTTTTGGTCCTTTGCCCTATTCAGACCCAAAATTGAAACTTTGAGCTAGAGAGCTGTAAGTTGGTACACTAATAGATACTTATGAGTTATCTTTCAGCTGCAAAGGATTAATGGATCTGACGCTCCTGTCCTGAGATATGGCCTTCCGAAAATCGGTCTGCTTAACTATGGGACCAAAATTTCAAACTCGAATTTCTCGCTTCATACTCGGAATTCGGACCTAAAAATTGGGGGTTTTAGAGTACTTTTAGACTGCTTTAAGAAACTTTCGTCAAATTTTCGTTTTCAGAAAAAAAAATTTTTTTTCGTCCCCTTTTGCACCCCCCTAGCTCGTCTGGAACCCCCCCAACCCAGTTTTTTTTATTACAGAAAAATGTTGCGCTATCAATTATTAACATGCATTTTGCGAGAAAGTCAACTTAGAAAAGTTAAGCACTTTTTTTTCGCGGATCCGGCTGGTAGCCAAATATGTTAAAATAGATGTCAAACGAACACCAACGGTGCATGTTCGAACATTGGGGACCCCCTAGAACCTGAGCTGTACCCCCCAAAGTTGGGTCGGTAGCCCCTTTTCGGCCATTTTCTCCCCATTTACTCAAACAATCACCATTCACTCGTTTCTCAAGATTCAGAATAGGCGTGCACATGGTTGGATAGCCCTGACAGTTGCCTTTCAGATGCTGTACACAGCGCTTCCGGAACGTATCCGGTTAGCGAGATATTCTCCAAAAACTACGAAATTTAGCGAAATTCCGACACGATTTTTTTCCGAAAAATCGCTGTAACTTCTGCCGTATATGCGGGGTCAAGCTGATTTTCGCTAAAAAGATAAAACACAAAATGCCAAACAAAATTAACCTATTTCGGAGGCAAATTTTTGGGGGTGGGGGGGGGGGTGTTTTGCAATTTGAAGCCAGTCAAAAAATTTTTTTTGCTCAGAATTAAAAACAAACACACTATTCTGGTGCAGTTTTACCCACTGATTGCGAATATGAACTCGGTTTGTCCAAATTCGCCCTGGTTCGGGAGTTATTGATGTCCAAACATGAGCTTCCGTACTTCTACCAACTTTTGTTAAATATCAGTAGAAGCAGCTAGCCCGCTTATTATCAGCCTAACAGATGTAGTTTTTCGAGCTGAGTTCAAAAATGACCTCATTTTTGCTCTACGACCTCTAGGTAGGGAGTTACGGGCGTTCAAATTTTCCCGGTATCTTTATGCAAGTGAGGCACGAGTGTTGTTGCACGCTTTCAGACTGTCTCGATAGTTGACGATTCTCTTGGGCTACAGGGCAGCCGATCATTTGCTTAGAGGCTCTTCTGCCAGCTGAGTTCAAAAATGACCTCATTTTTGCTCTACAGCAACCGGTTTCTGAGTTATGACCATTCAAAGTTTCGTGGTATATTTGTTTAAAAACATTGTTGCTTATTTAGACTCAGCAGGAGATTGGTTTGCTTGTCGAATTTGGTGCTGATTTTTTAAGCAGCTCTCAGAAAAAAGTATTTATTGTCTGTGTCTACACAAGTCCTGATTGTTGGCTGGCCAGAACAACTCCTCGATTTCAATGTTTACAGAGTTCTTGGAAATGAAAATAGGCAGCGTGAACCATGGGTAGTCTTCGTCCAGAACACCGTAATCAATTAATGCAGTTCTTTCCAATACAGTATTGCAAAGGGATTGGTGGAAGTCATTATGATTAGACACGTACACTTGTTTGAACTTCAAAGTGCACATAACGCTGTCAAATGCAATGGTTGAATCAAGAATACATTTCACGGCATTTACAGTCTAAAAATATTTAGTGAGTAACCTTTAGCAAACACATAATTGCTTACCTCCTGATCAGACGACTGACCTGAATTGCCACAGTTCATCAAAAATAGATTCAAATTGGGAAACAGAATGCGTAACTGATGCAAGTTGGGCCAGACAGTACCCTCAGATGTCAGCATACAGAGCTTTGTAATTGAGCAACTAGCAAAATAGCTCAAAGACTGTCTTAATGCTAACGGTCCATCGTTTATGTCAGCTGCAGTCACATTGTTGATATTACAGAGAATCAATTCACTGACACCAACTGTGGAAGCATCCAAAATTGTTGGAACTCTTGAAGTCAGAAAATCTGCATCGACAGGTCCCAAAAAATGAATGTGAAAAATTGGCTTTCCTGATAATGAAAGGAACAGCTTCCGATAAAGATTATTTCTACTGATACAGAAAGACCCAAAAACCATAAATCGCAATTGACACATATTCCGGACATAAGGCAATATTTTGCGCGCAAACTTTGCGCTACCATTACTACTAGCCAAGTCGGTTACATCAGCAAGCACCAGTTTTGTTATAGCGGAAGAATTGCCAATTATTGCCCATTTTGCAATACTGTCAACCTGCAGAGACAATTGTTGTTATTTTTAGACTGAGACTAGTGCAAAAGCAGCTTACGACAAATCGGTTAGTGCAGCTATGATATTCGAATGTATGCAGCCGGAACTGAACTAATTTGAAAGTTTAGTAATTTGAAACTGAATGAATGTGGAGCGACCCCAATGTGATTGCAAAATGCTGGATGCATTTTGCACGCTCAAAAATTGTCTTATGGCCACAACCAGCGTTCAGTAGGTACCGGGACACGATTTATGCTTTCCTTAATGGGACAGCGGTCGCTGTCTGGGAATGGATTGCACTCTACAATTTTCACAAATAATATCAAACATTCTTCAATTGCAAACCTAATATTGTATTGTACGCAGGAATGCACTGAAGATCCAGTATCAAATGGTCATTTCTTTTCCATGACTCCGGGTTGCGGCTTAGGTCGTAAATGTAATGGTTTATGGGGGAAGTTGTAACCTATTTTTTAATGAATTTCATTGTGACAGCTGCTTCGCATGTGAAATCTGAAGTACGATACTTTGTCGCAAAAGGAAACAACGTTGAATCGGTGAATCAATTCATAACAGCAGCGGCTCAGGGTGGCATTGCAAAGTTGCGGGGCATCAGTTTATATACTGGCAGTTTCGAAGAAGTACCACAGGCATACATTGACCAGCTACCACAAAAGCCAAGCACAAAAGCCGTTACAATTCCAGGCAGCTTGCAAAACTACACAACTGTACTTTAATGGCTATTTCTTCTAGGGATCGACAACTTTTTTCATTTTGAATTTGATAGAAGCGGGACTGTGACAGCATGGAACTTCCCGCGTATTGGAAAAGGAGAAAAAGTCCACCAGAAATACCTGAAAAACGTGAACACAAAGAAATTTGTGCCTTCACGCTCCCAATACGAGGATGCTGGACAACTGCGCACTCGCGACAGCTATTTTGTGCTCATTGACAGACAAAAGTGCCAACAAACTGCAACAAACACTGACATGGACATGCAAGACATTGACGACTGTCTTGTGCCAGGTGAAAGCACAACAATGTTGCATCAATTACATATCGTTATAGTATAGTGTACATTGCAGAGACCACTGCAGAAGCAGAAAAGAAGGAACTTTTTGAGTGCCCCGAAGATGGGTGCATAAAGGTTTCTAATGCTTATCATGCTGATAGTGTGTGGTACAATTGTTGACTCTAGGTGTTTACCACCTTGGGAAGACTTGAGGCACACCTAGCGCGAGGTAAGTGTATTACAATAGTATGTTTCTCACGGAAACATAGATGCAATACCATTTGTGTCCTATGATTTAAGCTGACCATAAGTTTAAACCACAACGGGAGACGATGCAGGATGTAGCCCAAAACCTGTATGCAGCCCAACTAGAGTTTCTAAACTTCAATCCGAACTTCGGTAAGCATGTTTTTCCTAATTTCACTAAAGTATGTGAAACTAACACTACCAGTGAAGTGACAAGCACATACATAGGCAGAGATCTATTTTCAGAGGGTACCTGTCATCTGGCGCGCACAGTACAGTGCGACACAGAGCAGTGTGGCAAAATGCCACCAGTAGGTTTTGCCCGACCGCAACGCGCTCAAGCAAAGCGGTAAATTGATGCTTGCACTACTGTTATACAATTTCCTCGCTTTATCGATCATTCTGTACACGGTATTGGCTGTTTTAGGTTTTCCAAAGCGCAAGTTGAGTTTCTAACCAAAAAGTATGACCAAGGTGAGGCATCGAAGAAGAAACTGTCACCTGAAACAGTTGCCAAAGAAATGAGGACTGCCAAGGACAACAGAGGTCTGTTTGGCAAACTGTTTGGTACCCCTATGCATTTACACTGTGCACATAGTATTGGTTTTAGGACGGCCACTGTTTTCGCACCAACTGTGGCTAACTCCACAGCAGGTCATGGGTTTTTTTAGTAGAGAGACACAACGGCGACGATCCCAAATGGTTCCAGAACCAGTGCAGCCTCCGCAAGAGCCAGCTGGCATAGAGGTGGCAGTTGATGTGACGTACATAGATGTGGAAGCAGAACTCATTGAAAATGAGTATGGGGTTGAGCTGCAGGATGCCGTGCAGAAGACAGTGAATGAGAACCTTCTGTTTGAGGATTGAAAAGACTGGAATAATGCTGAAATTGTTGTGATAAATGGATACTGCACTCACTAAGTTCAAGTCAACGTCAACACAATTCACTCATAGTAATGCACATCTGTATACTCTTGTCTCATCACATAGCTCAAGCTGTACTACAATATTTTATTTTGAACATCCATAACTGAGACATAACAGTCATTGTAGAGTAAAATAAGGTCATTTTCAAATCAGCGCGGAGAACTACATAATTTCAGCTGTACTCTAGTCGTATATAATCATCAACTATCGAGACAGTCTGAAAGCGTGCAACAACACTCGTGCCTCACTTGCATAAAGATACTGGTAAACTTTGAACGCCCGTAACTCCCTACCTAGAGGTCGTAGAGCAAAAATTAGGTCATTTTTGAACTCAGCTGGCAGAAGAGCCTCTAAGCAAATGATCGGCTGCCCTGTAGCCCAAGAGAATCGTCAACTATCGAGACAGTCTGAAAGCGTGCAACAACACTCGTGCCTCACTTGCATAAAGATACCGGGAAACTTTGAACGCCTGTAACTCCCTACCTAGAGGTCGTAGAGCAAAAATGAGGTCATTTTTGAACTCAGCTCGAAAAACTACATCTGTTAGGCTGATAATAAGCGGGCTAGCTGCTTCTACTGATATTTAACAAAAGTTGGTAGAAGTACGGAAGCTCATGTTTGGACATCAATAACTCCCGAACCAGGGCGAATTTGGACAAACCGAGTTCATATTCGCAATCAGTGGGTAAAACTGCACCAGAATAGTGTGTTTGTTTTTAATTCTGAGCAAAAAAAATTTTTTTGACTGGCTTCAAATTGCAAAACACCCCCCCCCCCCACCCCCAAAAATTTGCCTCCGAAATAGGTTAATTTTGTTTGGCATTTTGTGTTTTATCTTTTTAGCGAAAATCAGCTTGACCCCGCATATACGGCAGAAGTTACAGCGATTTTTCGGAAAAAAATCGTGTCGGAATTTCGCTAAATTTCGTAGTTTTTGGAGAATATCTCGCTAACCGGGTACGTTCCGGAAGCGCTGTGTGCAGTATCTGAAAGGCAAGTGTCAGAGCTATCCAACCATGTGCACGCCTATTCCGAATCTTGAGAAACGAGTGAATGGTGATCGTTTGAGTAAATGTGGAGAAAATGGCCGAAAAGGGGCTACCGACCCAACTTTTGGGGGGTACAGCTCAGGTTCTAGGGGGTCCCCAATGTTCGAACATGCACCGTTGGTGTTCGTTTGACATCTATTTTAACATATTTGGATACCAGCCGGATCCGCGAAAAAAAAGTGCTTAACGGCCTTCCCTTATAGCTAAGTTGACTTTCTCGCAAAATGCATGTTAAATTTTTTCCCCCGGATATCGAATATTAATTACAAAAAAAACCCGGCGAAATTTTTAAAAAACCCCCCCCGCCGCCCAAAAAGGATTCCCCCCCAAAAAAACCCCCAAAAATTTTTCGGGAGGGTGACCGAAATTCGCCTTGAACTGGCCTAACCTGAAGATGCATGCCTCCAGCCGTTTTTAACAGTTGGGCCCTTTTGACGCTGTGTGGGCCCTTTTGACGCTGGGCCCTTTTGACACGGGCCCTTTTGTCGTTTGGGCCCTTATGACATCCATCAAATTTTGTTGCCGCGCATGGCCACGCTGCTGCCTGCAAGCAAGCAAGGGCAAGTGGAACATTCTTCCCTTATACATTCTTGACAGTATTTATACTAACTTTTAACGTCAACACAAAACAAAGCAAAACATCAGTGTCATGGTAGAAATGTGGAGTGGGCTAAGGCTTTTCTCGTTCGGCACAGGCGACCACTGAGCCCACCAATGGAAGATCGTCGCTGCGCTGGGTGTTATCTACGTACTGACTGCAGTCGGCATTCCAATCGTCACTGAGTCCTGCCAACGTTTCATAGAGCGGATCTTTGCTGTCTTTTTTAACTCCCATCTTAATCAGCAGTGCCTTTCTCTCGTCTGACGTCAATGTATAGGCACAAGGCAGGATCTGAGTGGCGGTCTCCTCCAAACAGGTGATCGGGCAAACTGCAGTTTTCGTAGTCTGCTGGTAGTATGACGATTCGTATGAGATAGGTACCGTTGACGACTCGCTGGCTGCTGTGCGCAAACTTGAACTGGCCGTCGACTCTTCCTCAATGCTCACTGTATCGTCGAACTTGGAGTGGTCGGTTAGTATTTTTCGGCAGAATCCGCAGCAGTTGAACAGTATTAACGCTGCACACACGCTCAGAAATGAGCAATACAAAAGCAGTAACAACATAGAAATCTGGCAAAAAAACAGAACAATGCAAAATTTGCATTTAATATGCAAAAACTAAAGCCTGTAAAAAATAAGCGACCTAGCAGCTTTTTGCGAAAAACGTTTTACGGTGGCGTCGGAGCGACTAGGGCCTCATGACCAAAGTTGTGGAAAAGGTCCAGCTCCGGTCTCGGGTGTGTCCTAATCTGCGCTACGTTTACTCTGAACACTAATTTGCGCGATGGAAAAAAGAAACTTTTTACCCAAATGAATGAAAATGATACATCTGAATTCAAATCTAGCGCCCTTGAGAATTCCAATGATGGTTTTATGACATTTCTAGCTCAAACCCTTCCGGAAATATAGCCGGTCAAAGTTTGAAGCTTTTGAACCTCAAATTTTCGTCTGGAAAGGTCACTTATTTCTTCTGTAAAGAAGCCTTTCCCTTCTAGTGTGATTGAGCAGCCACAATCAGTTTTTAATGTTCTAGAACGTCGAACAAATACAACACTGCTACTGATACGGGGGGCTGCGAAATGGACCACGAGTCTGATCATAGGTCGTAAGGCCCGCACATCGGATCGGATACGGTATCAGGATCAAGTTTTCAGGGCTTCTACAACTTTGGTCATGAGGCAATAGTCACACCGACGCCTCCATAAAGTTATTCGCAAAAAACCGGCACATCGCTTATTTTTTTGGACAGACTTTAGCAACGTTGCGGTGACGGAAACTATGCAAGTACCGACATAAAGTAGAAAAGCATTTTCAAATTGATAATTTTGTTAACAGTTTGTCTTACTACTCATTGGCCATTAAAAATCTGAGATAGAGTAACAATAACACCATCAAATGTAAACCACAGAGTAAGCAAGCAGAAGGATGTTGATACAAAAACAATTCACAGATCACAGTACGATACCATCAAATCTTGCTGAATCTTCTGATTCTGGCCCTTCCATACGGTTGCGTATGTGCTCCAAGGTATTCTGCAAAATATGTATTGAAAGATGTGTATATATTCCATCCGTTCATTCAGTCATTACTGTTTTGTGTGCGTGCACATCCTTAGTAAGCTCTCTTCAGTATCTAGCTTACGGTAACAATCGAAAAGCGTTTTTTGTCATGTCCAAACATGGATCGCCTCAATGTGATATCGATATGGCCATACCAATGACCAGCACTCAGTTTTGATTAAGTGAAATGATAAAATAACGGTCCATAGGTATTTGATAACCAGCCCTATACATAAATGGCTGAAAGCCAAAGAAAAAGATTTACATTAAAATGCTTCTGAATCTGCTCGGTTTCTGCCGTTGGATCCAGCTGTGGAACGGTTTCTCTGATTTTACTAATCAACTGATTCAGAACTTGTACAGTTATCTAGAAACCAGAACGATTTATGAATGAAAGCATGAGAATTTAATTTGCTACTGTAAAAGATACCTGATCGCACTGTTTCTCGAAAAAGTAGACGTAGTGATTGAGAACCTCGGTGAACAATTGAACCTGCACTGCCGGGTCCATGCACTGAGAAGCTATTTTCAAGCCTTTCTTCAGACACTCAACTACCCGTTTTCCGTCCCGCATCTCAATACTGCCACTATAGAAAATAGTAGTTGCCAAAAAAGGTAAACTACACTCACCGGCCCTTCGCTACCAGCAACTGTGCCTGACCAGAACAAATGTGCCTACAAAGTGTACAGTTTATTATCCATTTACCCAACAGTTAACACAAGTTTAATAGTTTTAAGAACAAAAATTTGTGTTCGGCTCTTCACGTTCTTTTCTTAATGCAGGCCTGTTCCTCGACAAATGCGGAGTCCCAGACCAACAGGTACTTTTTGGTAGAGCAGGCGAACTCAAAGCTTAGTGCTCGCTGATGGAAAGAGTTAAAAAGAAAAATTTTGTCAAGCGCCGTTTTCCGATAAAACATGTGATAGCAATAGATAGAAGGATGGGGCTAGTTAACGAAAAACGGAACGTATGAGTGAGAGAGGCGGTAGAAGAAATCGGTTACCACAGAGCAAACGCCTCTGCACTGATCTGGCTTTTTGAAGAGTTTTGCAGCAGCCAAGGCACACTGCGTCCTGAGAGGTTCATGGTTTTCCTCGCCAAAACAAGTGATTTGTTGCAGAGAGCTCATTATGAGACTGATCGCAGCCAACTGGGCTCGACTGTCCGATATTTCGTCTTCGTAGATGGAAAACGCCTGAAAATACCAGTTTTGCACTTGACCGGTTGGGTTTTTCGGGTGGGGGCAATTTTTCTGATCCAAAATAGCGCTTCAGCACTACTATGCCCACAGCGGTTTCGGCCACCTTTTGGTGTCCAAGAGTTGGTTTCGGGAACCATTTTGGCTCAAAACAAAAAAGATCTGATGTTGCGAAACCAGGTGAGATATGAATCAGCCTGTATTCCGAGCATTTTGAGAGATTTAAAAACGACCGCACTTGAGACATGAATTCATAAGCCATTGTTTCAGCTTTCTCGAACGGAACTTTGTCAATTGCGAGCGCTCCCTGCAGAAACATTCTCAGTGGCAACTCGGACATTTCGGCTTCTTTGATCAAGGCGCTAATTGTCTGATGGCAGAACTGGAAAATCTTCAGCACTTTCTTCTCCCACTTTTCGTCCTGCAATAACTCTACTGATCTTCCGGCAGCACGCAATTTCAAACGCCCTTCTTACTTGCTCAGCCAGGTCTCTGTACCGCCGGGCCAACTGAAAGGCTGAAAATACAATCGGAGGCAGCGTGTACTTGATACGATCCTTTCCACCCACGCCGAAATGCTTCCGGGCGGCATTCAGAATCTGCAATCTCCTCAATCAGTAGCAACTCTCCTTCAACCAGTTGCCTACCTGATACTGGAGGTCAGCCACATCCGAGTACATAAGGCTGACCAGTCTGGCAACCAATATCTGCTCTTCCATGAAGTCCTCGTTCTCGCTCAAATCCTCAGGTTGGTCCGGCTGATCACTGACCAGCGCTCCTACCAAATTCAACAGCTGATCTACCTGCAACACACTGCAATCCAACCTGCACAACAACACTAGATAGGTGGTAGACCTGTTCCTGGGTGGGAATGACAGTGCCGTGTTCTATGATGTTGCTGATAACGTAGGCACAGGCCTGTGTGCGGCCTCTGTAGTCCAGACATCTGAGCACTGGCTCGTAGTGGCCCAGGTTGAGCAAGGTAAGCACGTTGTTATAATGGTCCACCGGAATTCTCAGCAGCTTCAACAATTCACGTCCCACCATGCCGTTGTACGCTAATCTGAAAACATGACTGCACATCAGCTAGCATTTTTGCTTAGTGCATAAAATCTCGTAGACAAAAGGTTCGAAATGTAAGTTAATGAGCAAATATGTTGCACCTGTCAACGCCGAGCTTTTCAAACACCTCGCTAGTGGTCTCGAATACTTTGTCGGCATAATCAGTGCGGTCGGAGTAGCACTTGAGAGCCAAGTTAACCAAAGCCGTCTGAAATATCAAGCGGTCAAGCCCGGAAAGGAAGTTCCAAGGGAAGACCTGAAGCGCGACAACGTCCTCAGCAGGCATGTCTTGTCTAGAGGCGACGATAGAAGCAGCTTTCTCGCTGAAAATGTCGAACAGTCTCAACTCCTCTGGAATGCCCGGACCGTCGCTCGCGGTGGCGAAAATTGCCAAACGATCGATTAGCGCGATTAACACGTTCTTCACCTGCAACCAATACCAGCCGTCTATTTGACGTCAAACTGAAGGAAGCGCACTTGAACGCCTTGGTGCAATTCAGCACAGGACTGAAGAAACTCTTGTAAGGTGGCCAGATGGAATTCGTCCGGAAATACTTGAATAACACACTCCATCAAATACTCTTGCGATATGGCATCTTTGCAACTGACTACTTGCTCCAGAATACCCGGCAGCACGACCTTAAAACGATTGATGCTGCAATAGTCCGGTAATTTGAACTGCACCTTCCTATACATATCAATGTCGATGTTTTCCAGTTGACTGAGACGAACCAGGTTGGTTCCGACCAGGATGCGCAGTTCCTGTCGTTCCTTCTCCCGCTTCTCACGTTCCCTGCTCGGGCCCTGGTACTGCATTCGCACCCACAATTTGTTCATCTCGGCGAAGTTCAACAAGACGAAGTCGATGGCGTCGCGAACCGTGCCGTCTTGGTCGGGGTCACTGAACGGCTGACTTTTCTCACAGTCACTCGCTGTCTGCCTTTTATTACCTGTCATCCAGAGAGTCGGGCAGCAAATTTCTGGTGCACTGCAATAAATAGTTGCGCAGGAAAAGACCGCGCAACGGGTGTTGCACGCCTCTGCACATCTCAACCAAATCCTTCAAGATATCCTTTCGACTGCACTCGTTCGCCTTTATGTAGACCATCCCAACTGTTATCAGCAAGTAACTGGAACGAAAAAAGCGTACAGATACGATTTCTTCTAGCAGTCAGCCTTACAGTCTAGGCACGATGTTGCCGGCGTACTGTACTAACTCGTACAGGTCGGCCACCTTGCGTCCCTTTTGAAACTCGTCCACCAAAAACAGTTCCAAGTGCTGTAGTTCATTTGTGACGTCTATGTCTGAAAATCGCTACGCAATCTGTGGTGAACGGCATCAGCAAACCAACAGAAAATGTTACAGAGTCGATAATAGTATTTGGGACTCAGCAGCGATGTTCGCAGTTCAGCAAGCATTTGAGATGCATGTTTCAAGGCGTCCATTAAACGGTTCTTGTCCTTTAACAGATCTTGTCTATATATTTATTAACAACAGCAGCGGTAACTTTGCTTGGGTGGCTCACAAAGAAAAACCGAAGCCGAAGCTGAATCCAGGCATTTGGCCGAGAGTCAGACACCCTTCATTTTCGGTCACCGAGTGAAAACGGAACCTACCAAACAGCGTTTCATCTGAAAAGCTTCGTTTTTGACCGACTGGATAGCCTCTTCCAATAGTTTTTCTTGTTCATTCAAAGTAGCCATCGTTCAACCTGTTCTAGGTACTGGTCTTTTACTGGCGACCAACTGCAGTGGATAAGGAAAAGACAGTGCAACCTTGACCGAACAATCAAAAGCTAAAACAAAAGCTACGGTCGGGCACAAATCGCCTCCCCAAGAAGTTGGAAAGTTGGAAAATGGAAAAAATAAAAAATTGAAAATGTTTCCCAACAATTTGGAGATTGGGAAAACATGAACAATAACATCACTGGATTCAAAAAATTTGCATCTCGGTAACGCCGGCAATTCGACTACGCTATGAGATATCGCCATCACAATAGACTCATCCGATCCGATGTGTGGGGGGGACCTTACGGCCCTACGCTCAGACCTCTGCGGTCCATTGCGCAACCCCCGTATTCGTCATCTCGGACGTTTGCCCTTCTTTCACTGCCAAGCCACTCTAGCCATGCTGTTGGGCGCCAGGCACTAAGAGAGCGCCTAGCGCATTGACGTCAAAGTGCTGACAGCGTCCACTGCCGCCCGGCCGTTGGCCCCACCGGTATTGGCCTTGTTGTGTCGTCTCAGCCAGCACTTGACGTCATTGATCTTTCTCCAAATTGGCATGCTGTAGGAGCGGCTTCGGTGCAATGGCAGATCCAGTTGGTTCCCATTTTATCTACTCGCTGTAACCAGCTTTCGGTGGCCTGGGTGGAGCGTTGTGCCGACGACCAGCTCTTTGCAGCAAGAAACTTGCCACGCCGAGAGGATGAACCACTACAACCACTAGGGATGCAGCGGCCGCCGTGACTCAGAGGCAGCGAGCTACCCACTGAGCCACTGACGCGGCCAATAGACTCATATATCTTTCCAAAAGTTCTACAACAGAAGAATGGCTATGATTGCGGAGTTTTTGTCTGTGCTTTTGCTGCGTTCATCTCTTCTGATTGTCGAATTTTAGCTGCACAAGTGCCTATTCTAACAGCAATTGATCACTTACATGCACTATGCATGCACGTATTTCGTAAACTTCACTTACAGGCTGATATACCCCCTTCGAGCAGGCCATCTAACTTCGGGCTAATTCTTATTGAGCTAATTTGAGTTTTTGACGAAATTGTGACTCACTAATCCAACGAGGGCGTTCTTATTAGAAATTCGTCATTCGGGCTCAGTAGGAGGATTAGAAATGACTACGAACTGAAACCGCTTATATGACGCCGTTCCGATTTGATTTTATTTCGAATTAGACCGCTATTAGATATCAATTGAAATCATACACGCCCGAAATCAAAACCAATCAGGTCCTAATCGGCTCCAGATTTGAAGAACTCGGCCAATCGCGCCGATTTCAATATTACGCCCCCAGAGAGGATTGGAAACGCTAATCCGGTAGCAGTTGCGATATTGATTTACGATATTGTTCTTAATCGGGACAGTACTCCAATACCGGGCTAATTTTCATATGCCATATGGCGTGGAGTCTTCCCCAAAGGGCTAAAGGCTGGACTGGCGCACTGGAGGCAGCTTTCTGCCTACCTATCTTTTTCCGCACAAGATAACACCAACCGTTTGGATTTTCTGTTGTGATACAGTACGTATAAATAAAGTAGAGAAATAAAAGGGAAGGAAATGAACAAGAAGCAAAAATGAAATAGAAAAAATAATAAGTAGTATGTATGTACAGTTTTAGTCATTTATGATACTTCGTATTCAATTTTCTTGTTAAATTTTCGAATTTAGATTATGAATTGCTAGATATTTGGTACCCATGCATTTTACATATAAATATTTAATGGTGCTTGCTTTTACTTTAAGTTAAAGTGTTTTGTCCTTTTGGTCATCACTGTGACTATGTACTGACGCTGCCTCCAATTTAGAAATCGACTTCTTGCTCAAAGAAAAATAACCGTATTTACAGTCATAAACGCGACTCCAAATCTATTTTAGTTTAGATTTAGATTTGTTGTCAGGCCACCGAAAGGCAGTGATAACAAGTGGATAAATGGGTAGCATCGTGGTATGGGAAGGCAAGGGAGTCTCTGTGCAAGGCCACAGAATACGAGTTCTTCAGCTTTAACTTGCCAGCGATGGACTACTGTTGCTAAGTAAATTATAATTATAATTTTAATTATATTTTTTAGAAATTTACTAATACAAGTTAATTATTTGGTAAGTAAATTATAATTAAATTAAATTTCTACGAAAACAGGCAAAGTTAATTATAATTATAATTTGCAAATTATACTTAACAGCGTGAGCGCAAGTTAGGTGGCCAAAGGAAGGTTTTATCAGCAACAGTGCATAGCAAGAGACTGATCAAAGGCAATTGAGCGCGTCAGTAACTATACAATTAGACTGACCTAAACTGAACTGCACCTGAATTTACATAAGACGTGTTTGGAGCGTTATCACAAAATTATGCTGTACTGTACACTACGCTGTACTACCGACACTCCTCCTTGATAACGCAAAAATCACCTACATAAAGAAGAGCTAAAACCAAGAGAAGCTACTAAATTACTGGCTAGGCTAGGCTACTTGACTGGCTAGTCGAATTAGGCAACACACCAGTAGAATAAAGTGACTACGCAGACACAACATATCACAGAACAGGTGTTTACAACACAAGTCTTCCACTGGTGGCCGTAGTTGTGACTGGCAATGGCGTGTACTTTGTGACTCCGGTTGTTGTTGCTCCTCCTGAACCTGACGAACCTGGCGATTGACTAACTCAACTGGCCGAAGAGCTAGAGCATGAACCGCTGGAGGAAGTTGAAGGACTGCTGGTGCCACTGGCTTCTCAACTGGTTGCCGAATGACCGCGGGTACGTCTGGTTTGCACCGAAACCCTTCACGCTGGAGCTGAGGTACAGCTGCACGCTCCTCCTCCTCCGGCTGTACCAGGCGATCATCGGAAACGGAAACGAGAGCACGGGGCAGGTTAGACAAACTAACCGTTTTACCAGCTGGAGTCCCTACGCGTGAGGGACATCCGGAGCCAAGCGAGATGGGTTGTTTTTGGATGAGGTCTCCACCATCATGCGACCAACCAAGGCGAGCCGAACAGACAGTGTCTACAAGAACGGGATCAGCCTTCAAGTACAAGCAACATGATACCTGACCATTCCGGGCCCCTACTGTCTGTTGAGAGGGGCATCCATTCTGCGCGACTGTAGAAGCAACAATGCCGTCTGACTGAGGTCCAGACACATCTTCGTTGCTGGAAGCACGATCCTCACACGCAGAATCAGCCACCTCAGCACACAGAACAAAAGTGCTGGAACCGACCCAGGCATCAGCGAGACGGACAGGCCCACAGGACAACGTCTGCTGAGGTGCACCGAAGTGAAGAACGATCACGCGACATCTGGCACGAGAGTACACCGCCGCCTCGTCCGACTCCTCAGCTCTCGGCGCTGCTGCAGCCACCTGCCTCATCTGTGCACCTTGCCATGACTGCTGCTTCCCTTGCTGCATTACCACCTCTGCCATTCGCACACACAACACGGGCCGAGCATACTACGCCATAGCTGCCGCAGGTGTGTGGGGGTTTACCTCAGTAAACCACAATAGAAGAAAGCCAGGGGGCTGGGCCCATAACCTAACAGCGTGAGCGCAAGTTAGGTGGCCAAAGTAAGGTTTTATCAGCAACAGTGCATAGCAAGAGACTGATCAAAGGCAATTGAGCGCGTCAGTAACTATACAATTAGACTGACCTAAACTGAACTGCACCTGAATTTACATAAGACGTGTTTGGAGCGTTATCACAAAATTATGCTGTACTGTACACTACGCTGTACTACAGTGTGGTGCATTTTGAAAATTTGAAACTAGGTAAAGTAATACTAGGTAAAGTTGTCACCTAAAAAACTAGGTAAAGTAATACTAGGTAAAGTTCTCAGCTAAGAAACTAGGTAAAGTAATACTAGGTAAAGCCCAGAAAAACTAGGTAATACTAGGTAAACCTAAAACGCTCGAAATCAAGTCAAGATATTATTTTTCGTTTAATAGAACAATGATAAAGTTAGTGGAGTTAAAATTTACGAAATTTGACACATTTCAAGTAAATATTTGTGTTTTATTGATCAAATATGTCAGAAATTCATTCTCTGGGCCATCGTAACTGTGGGAAAGCCGCAAATTTGAAGGTTTTTTGACTGAAAAAGCCACGTAAATCTGAAAATATCAAACTAGGTAAACTTGTTCTACCTAGAAGTACCTAGTTATGTGGATTTAAAACTAGGTAAAGTAAAACTAGGTAAAATAGAGTAACCGGCAACTAGGTAAAGTAAATCTAGGTACTTTTCCCGAATGTTAACTAGGTAATACTAGGTATACCTAGTTACCTAGTTACCTAGATAAAAAGTGCACCACACTGCTGTACTACCGACAATACTTACCAAAAATAATTACTTAATTTACTTAAAATATACTTAATTTACTTACACAAGCCTAGCTACTGTTGAACCTTTTTGGCAGAATGCAAGTGTTGCATCAGTGTGCTTTCGGTATCTACAGTATACCTTTCAATAGCAAGGCATACATACAGTACAATTTTCCCGGGATCCCGCCGGCCCACCGCCTTTCGTCTTTGTGCTGGTTTCTATTAATCTCCCACAAAACAAACTACTCCGTTTTATCTGCTGAGCAAAAAGTGGATATTAGGTACTTTTCAGCCAGTTTTGCTATGCGATGATGGAATATGTTCAGTCTCGCAGGCATTGTCTGTTATGGATGCAAGCAGAAACTGACTGGAAAGCCTCTTGCGATTGAGATTCTAATACTGACCAACTGTCATTATTACTGTTGACAGACATGGCCTAGCATTTCGACTGCTAGGTGAAAAATTTTCAATTCTAAGGGGCTGGCTGGAGGGTGTAGCGGCGGCTGATAGGGGGTTGAAAGGATGGTAAGCTAAAAAGTCCGATTTTTCGCTAGAATTATGGTTTTTTGGCTAATTTTTCGTTTGAATAGGTAAAAATAAGCTAGTCTGAGCTCATTCACACCTAACCTAGCCATACTTTCATCAAAATATTCTTCCAAAATACCCTGAAGGGGTAGCGGTAGCCTGAGGGGCAGTAGGTCAGAGCCTGAGCCGGGTTAATCCCCTCGCCCTTAACTCCCTTTGTCCATGTCTGTTGTTGTTTGTTTGTTTGTTTATGAGTTCCACTGTCCTTTCGGACAGCTCAGGACACCCCTCGCTCTCTTCAGAGCCCTTCAATGGGGTAGCCCTGTCTACAAACAACCCTCCACTTTGCTGCCATTGGGTGCAACGGCAGCGCCGGTTCGGTTCCCATTTACCTACTGGCCATCACCGGCTTTCGGCGGTCTGGGTTGGGCTTTACGTCGACTACTTCCAGTCGCTTCGACCGGTTTCGAACCCACAAACAACCGCTCTCACGGATGCCGGGGCCGCCGTGACACCCGGGATAGCGTAAACTATCCGTGGCCAAGACGCGACGCGACGCGACTGTTGTTGACGTAAACCTGGGATACCCTCGTTTGGTTTTCATTCTGATAACTGTTATAGCATCCTTGCTTATTTGGAAGCAAAGCTGAAGGTGTTAGCCACCAAATTCAGGCATATTTTAAATATACTTAATGTACTTAATTTAATTAAATGTGGTAAGTAAATTATAATTAAATTAAATTTCTCTCAGATATGGTAAGTAAATTTTAATTTAATTATATTTCTCTGGGCATGTGGTAAGTAAATTTTAATTTAATTATATTTAAAATAAATTTACTTAGCAACAGTACGATGGACTTGCATAAAGTAAGGTTTTTTTATATTCCGACTTATTGAATGAAACAATTTTGCGACAACCAATCGTTTCCAACGTGAGCTGTTGCGCTCATTTTCTTCATTTTGCCCTTAGTACTGCTATTCCTCTTCACTTTTGGCGTACCGTAACTTGGGATTTTCCAACTTTCCTACTTTCGGGGAGGGCAAGGCCCCCTGTATTGCTAAAATCGAAACTTTTGGAAACTCGGCTGTTGCGGGTTTCCAAAGTACGGAACAATGTATATTTTCGATTCAGTTGTTGGAAATACACTATTAAAACGCTGCTAAGAGCCTCAGAATGCTGTTCACTGCTTCTAGTAACTCTACGCATCATTTAGTCATTGAATAAACGTTTACTTTAGTGATTCTGACCCTTCGTTTTAGTTATGCTCTATGCAAATTTTTGCTTGGATCGGCGCAAGTATTAATAGTTAGTTTGGCGGTTCGCAAACGCAGCCTAACTCCAGCGAGCCTTGTTGTCAATTCCTCGTTCTGTGTTGCTTTGCCTTTCGCGCTCGTAATTTCTTGTACAATGCCGGTAAACTGGAATAACCCAGATATCAAGAATTTGTTACATTCTTACATCAGAGGAGAGTTTGAGGAAAATCAGAGTGACGTAAGTAAGTAAGTTTATTCGCCTCCGAAGTACACTGAATACACGAGTGGACAGGGTCGGCAGGCGTGTAATAGCCCTTGCGGACTGAAGCCTAATCAACAAATTGTAAAAATTCTGTTAGGTCCGCCTGTTTAACAAGTTTTGTAAAATTATTCAAATCCTTGGCAGTTACAGTTTCATTGTCAAGCAGTTACGTAGCAAAGAAGATCGTTGAAGCCGCAGGCACAAAGCCGCCGCCTAAAGGCACCATAAGCAAACATTTGACCAAGCCCAGTCTGAAGCGTTAGACATGATGGCAGCGATTCTGAATTGCTCCCTTCCGGTTTTGAAGAGTCGGATTAGCGTTTTTCTCACATTCCTACTTTGCTAATAAGCTACTGAAGTTCATTGTTTGCAGTATCTCAACCAATATTAATATTAACAGCTTTGTAGTTGTTTTCTTTGTTTTTTTGACGTGATTGTTATACTTGCACAAAAAATCGATAATCGATATCGATTTCTACAATGATCGTAGCCAATTGTAAATGTGACAGTTGAAATCAGCGTGCCAGAAAACCCTAGTAGTATGTCTCTCGCAATGACAACCCGCCGACCCACCACTTTTCATGTCAGATTGGTGGTGGTTTGACTTGAGCCAAATTAACAAAAATCGCTTGATAATCGTGTTATTTGTCGTTTTCAGCATCCTCAAGCACTTCAATAAACGCATTCCTGGTGTGGCCGTAGTTTAAACTCACCACCGCATTTATTATTCCCGCAGCAATACATGTCCCCCGTCCCTTTCGGGGAGGCGATTTGTCACATTGGAAAACCCGCAAAACTTGGTGTACCTCTGTGTACCACAGCGTACCGCACGTCCTCACCGTTTCCGGTTTTTGGAGAGGCGATTTGTATACGCGCCCAAAAGGTAGGGTGAGGTGAAATTTGTTTATACAAAAAAAATCGGAAGTATACAGACGTGCGGTACGCTGTGGTACACAGTGGTACACCAAGTTTTTCGGGTTTTCCAATGTCACAAATCGCCTCCTCGAAAGTAGCAAAGTTGGAAAATCGGAAGTTACACCATAAGAGACAGGAAACTAGCAGTAACTAAAGGGCAAACGAAGAAAATTAGCGCAACAGCTCACGCTGGAAAACGATTGCTTGTCGCGAAATTGTTTCATTCAATAAGTCGAATTATAAAAAATCTTACTTTGTGCAAGTTCGTCCCTGGCAAGCTAGAGCTGAAGAACTCGTATTCTGTTACCTTGCACACAGACTCCCTTTGGCTTCCCATCCCAAAAATGCTGCCCATTTTTCTACCTGTCATCTCAGTTACACTGCCTTTCGGTGGCTTGACAACAAACCTAAATCTAAGCTAACATAGATTCGGAGTCGGGTTTATGACTGCAAATCGGCTTATTTTTGTTTGAGGATAGGTCTCAGAAGTCTATTTCTAAATTGCATGCAGCGTCAATACGTAGTCACAGTGGTGATAAAAAAGAGAAAACACTTTTAACTTTAAGAAAAGCAAGCACCATTAAATACGAATACGTAAAATGCATGGGTACCAAATATCTAGCAATTCATAATCCTAATTCGAAGTAGCAAGAAAACTGAAAATGCGGTATCACAACAGACTACAACTGCACATACATACGTACTGTATCACAACAGAAAATCCAAACGGTTGCTGTTATCTTGTGCGCAAAAAAGATAGGTAGGCACAAAGCTGCCTATAGTGCAACATATCAGCTTGCAAGTGAAGTTTAGGAAACAAATACATGCATGCATAGTGCATGTAAGTGCTTAACTGCTGTTAGAATACGTTTGTGCAGCTAAAATGCGAGAATCAGATGAGATGCAGGCAGCAAAAAGCACAGACGAAAACTCAGCAATCATAGCCATTCTTCTGTTGCGGCACTTTTGGAAGGACATGAGTCCATTGTGACGGTGGAATCTCATACCGCTCTTCAGCTAATTGTAATAATTGTATCAATCGTCTAAGAACTAACATCCTTGCTTTCCTTGGTTTCCGGAATCTGTCTCGAGCCTGGAATCTGTCCTTTCGTAATCGGTCTCCCAGCTCGTTTGTTTACACTACGTCCGATAAGTGGCTGAAGAAATAGCTGGCCGCACACCCGTAATTCGATATACGTAATCTTGAAGTGATTGCAGCGATCGCAGGTTATGATTTCGATAGCTTTCGGCTGCATTAAGCACATCCAGTCTCGACCAGTCCTGTAGGTAAAAAGTTATGACCATGTTTTGAGGCTATACAGATTTGAAAATTCTGACATGCAACACAAAAACGAAAAAGATAACCCTCTACAGATACAAAACCACGTCGACCTCCAACCATTCTTTACAGATGATGCAACGGATGGAGGATCTACGTTCGGAGAATGTGGCCGGCGTTGCGTTACCGATATGTAATTTTCTTGCATCCGGTGAGGTTTGTTGTTCTTGTGCATGCTTTCCTAATTTCCAAATTGTTGGAAAGCATTTTCCATTTTTCAAATTTTCCATTTTCCAACTTTCCAACTTCTCGGGGAGGCTAGGCTAGACTATCTGTGCCCGCCCGCCTGTATATGCAATACAGAATAACTGAATGAATGGCACCATTTTTTAAATCGAGTTTTCGTTTTAAACCTAAGCTTACGCCTTAGCCTAGGAAATGAGGGAATTAGGCCGATTTTAAAAATACCGTAACCCGAGATACTGTAGTTACAGTCAGTAAGCCATACTAACTGTTTTACAAAAATTGATTCTTTCTTTTGATTCTCATCATCAAACGTTTCCGCACTATGGGATATGGGCTCGACTCGAGTACTGTATGATTTTTTTATTTAGGTGCCTGCCTAGGTAAACAACAAGAACGCTTTTTCTGCAATTTAGGTGAGGGGTATTTTTGTTACACAGACAGAACCCATCCGAGCTGGGCCGGTTGACCGGCTACATACCCGGATGTCGAAAAGTATCTATTATCATGTTTGTATGACAAAACTGCTCCGCAAATATTTACTGAAGTCTAAATTAGTTAAGCCTTTCTTAAAAGAGTTTGAATTTCTATTGGATATCAAATATTCTGGAAGATTATTCCAACTTTCGATTACCCGATTTGAGAAATATCGTTTCTTGCCTACTACAACAACAGACCTGGCAACACTTTAAAAAACTTTTTTTATTATTGTACGTGCACACCACAGAAGAAAGCAGTAAAGTAATAACCCCAAAGGGCCACATGAAAGGCAATCACGCCACCAGGGGACAACCAACCCCACTATGATGTGTCTCACGCTGGCGCATGGGAGCCGTGATTGCTCATTACTACGCCACAGACGCAGAGAATTTTGAAAACTGGTGGTTGGTTGTTGTAGGTATAAAAATGAGTGACGTGACCGATCAGCAGGTGGCAGCAGCACAAAAGAGCGTTGAAGAGACGTCTTCAGTTGAACCGCCTTCTTCGCTAGACACCAATCAAGATGGTACTCCTGCACAAGGTGATTAAATGTCTTGTTTTGCATTGTTTCTTTGTTTGTTTAGTCGTTGCACGTAACGTACACGTAGGACCTGCTGAGGTCAGGCCCAACAACAGTAGACGTTTTGTTTTGCTACATTTGTCAGCATACATGGGCCGGGGGGTAAGGGGGGTTTACCCCCTCGCCCACCCCCTCCCGGAGGGAGAAAATTTTAGCTTGTTTAAGGCCAAATAGGCGTTTTTTGGACCCCCCCCCCCGAGGTCTGAAGACCCACTCCGGATTTTTCCGGCCCATATATGGTTGACAGCATACATGGGCCGGACAAATCCGGAGGGGTCTGGAGATCTTCGGGCTGGGGGTCCCGCAAAAAGTCCAAAAAACGCCTATTTTGCCTTAAATAAGCGAAAATTTTTCGGGTCGGGGTATAGCCGGCCGAGGAGGGATCGAGGGGAGGGGTAAACCCCACCATAACCCCCCGCGGCCCATGCATGGTTAACAGTATAACTTATTACCAAGATAACTGGGTACCTTTTTTGAAAGAAAATTGAAAGTCGTGTTGGATCTGTGGGCCGAAAACTGAAAACCCTTAGAAACTTGCACGAACGGAATGTTTAGTATAGTCATTGGGCGTAACATACTGACTTGGATACCCCAGTGGCTTAAATGTCGCTGAAAATTAGGAAATCTCAAAAACATGGGTTAAAATCCCATAGTTTAGAGACTGGAACCACCTGGAATCAAAGCACTGAATGAGTGGTTAATCGACGTTGATTTTACTAGGCAGCTTGACAAATGAACAAACATGGCATTTAAAGTCTGTTCCACATTTTATTGTACAAACCTACTTTACTACTTTACAGTGTTTTCAGAAAATGAAAAGTCTCAAAATCGTTATTTTATCGGTTTACCAAGAAGACTGATGTTTATTTGGACATGATTTCTAAATTCCACAATTCCAGTATTTTTTAAACTATAGGGGTGCCCAGTCAGTATGTTATGTATGCCCAATCACAATACCAATCGTTCTTGCACGCTTCAAAGCTACTTGTATACTTGAGGATTACTCGAAAAATTAGAATTTGAGTTGACCCTGATTTTCAGTGTTTGCCCCACAGAACCAGCAGAACTTGCAATTTTCGCACCAAAATCTCAGAAAAGTAACCCAGTTATATTGTTAATAAATCCTGAAAATTTGAGCCAACTGGATAAAAATGGCCGAGATCGAGAACGTTTGAGTAAAGGTCGAAAAAGGGTATACATTTTTGTCGTACTGCATTTCATGTCGCTATTCAGACCAACTATTTTATATCATTCATCCGAATATCTGTGACATTTATTCCGATTTGAAAGCTTTCAGAAGGTGTTGTGGAATCCAACGTTATGAAGTCTGAAGAATCAACTGGTGGAGACACTTCGAAAGTCAGTCAAGCCGTGTGTGCTATAAGTTGACTTACGTTTAATGTTTTACAGGATGTCACTATTGCTTCTGAAGAGAAAGCAACACCTACAGAGCAGAAGGACTCTCTTTCCGACTTGTCTGAGCTTCAAATCACCGTTCCTGAGGATCTGTTAGGGGTCAGTTTCTTTTTCCATTCTGCTAGCATTAGAGGACGCCGTGCCGTGGGAACATGGCAAATGTAGTAGTGAGCCGATTTTGCTGTGTGCCCTTCGATCTAACGTTTTAATAAAATCCTACCGGATGGTTACTTTATTGAGCGAAGTTTTAAAACGATTTCAGGAGACTGAATGCAAGTTGTGCCAGATGAAGTTTGCGGCGGTTGAACAAGCCCAGATGCATTATAAAGGGAAGAAGCACGGTCACAAAGAGAACCAATACATTCGAAAAATTTATCAAGAGATGGGCATCGACCCTGTGCGCTTCATGTTTAACCCGGCCGCAACGAAAAGTGTACGTGCATTCAGAAAACAACTTTCGACTCTACCGTTTTATTTTTGTACAGAAACCACGCAAAAGTTCATTTGAGTACCCCGAGCCGGAGCCAGTCGGTGAACCTATTGCTGGTTTTCCTCAGCAAAAGTGAGTTTCTCTTTTTGCTACACTATAGTGCTGCGCTGCATGTATTTTAAGAGATAGTCAATGATAAATTCGAACCTTGGTATGTACAGACGATTTATCGAAATCGGTAGAGACAGCTGTAACTTTGCGATTTAGTCTTTTGTACCACTTGGAAAACGGGCCCACAAATCGCCAGACATTGACATACGATATACGACCCTAAAACACACTTCTCTACTTCTGACTACTCTATTTATCTAGACTATACGCTATGCTAACTGAACTGAATCAAGGTGAACAAAGTAACAAAAACATTAACAAATGGAGGCTTTGGTCTTTCTTTCACTTTAAGTGTTGTAGAGATCAGACTTGATAGGAGAATGCCCACTGAAGGGAGTGTCTAATGAGCCGACTGTGTATAGAAGTGTTTAAGTGAAAAGAGTTTTCTTT
This sequence comes from Sabatieria punctata, assembly GCA_030248155.1. Lineage (NCBI taxonomy): Eukaryota > Metazoa > Nematoda > Chromadorea > Araeolaimida > Comesomatidae > Sabatieria > Sabatieria punctata. The sequence continues at coordinate 45,957 of JASANB010003103.1, read as the reverse complement.
AACTTTAAGTGTATAGCATGTCCTAACAAAGTTTGAAACGATTGTCGGAAGACGAAAAGCCGTCAGAAACCTTTTAAGTAGTGCCTAGATACTGAAAACTTACAAACTAAGGTTTTTTCAGCAGTTTTAGACAGGGGCAAAATCCTATTTGAGGTCATCTCCGAGGCCATATTCAATCGCACTTCTGACTGCTTAGCTACCAGAATTGAGAAACAAAAAATGACCATCAGGCGCAAAATTGCGTGTAGTGCAGATTTCGAATCTGTCATTATCTTGCCGTATAACCATGTTAGTTTTAAAAAAACTCGAAAAAGTTACATGTTGGATTGAATTTCTTTGTGTTTTTTGCCTGATAGAAGGTCCAATTACCTCTTTAATAAAACATACTACATCAAAATCGTCCTGCTTGAAACTCAGTTATACCGTTTTGAAGTTGGGACTTTATTGACAAAAATGGTCAAAATCGCCATTTTGGTTTTACGGCAGCTAGAGAAAATCGGATAGAAAACGTACTTCCTTGACTTTTCGTGATCTACAATGCCTGAAAGCTACATTTTAGGCCGGTTTTAAAAAATCGGCTGTACAAGGCTGTTGCTGGCAAGGTTCGACTTTTTCATGGACTGCCTCTAAAGTACTATTTCATGCACTTAGCGCTTTCGATTTCATAATAGTGCTTTTGAAGAGCGAACTGCGAGTGCAAAGTAGACCTACATGGGCCGGAAAATCCGGAGGGGGTCTGCAGGTGTCGGTGTTTGGGGCCCCAAAAAGTGCAAAAAACGCCAATTTTGCCTTAAAAAGCAAAAATTTTTCCCTCCGGGAGGGAGTATAGCCGGCCCAGGGTGGGTGAGGGAATAACCCCTACAACCCCCCTGGCCAATGAATGTTGGTAAGATGTATAGTGGATGGATGGATTGTCCCGGCGAGGCCGCAGCCCTTGCGTTAGGCCGCCTACGAGCCCATCACGCACACCCACATCCTGCCCTTTGCTGCCTTCGCTACTAGCCGGCACCATGCTCGGTGTCACTCCGGGCTGTCCCATTTCCGTTTGTCCCAACAGGTGTGATTGCTATTGTAGCTTAGGTGCAACGGCAGCTCCAGTCGGTTCCCATTTACCTACTAGCTATCACCGGTTTTCGGTGGCTTGGGTTGGGCTTTATCCGGAGACCAACTTTGCGACAAGAACTTGTCCCGCCAAGTGGATGAACGTTCGTAGGCCCCATGGCACGCGCATAGCGGCTTTGCGGCCTAAACTACCACACAAACTGTGCCGGAAAGATGTATAATATACGACAGCTATGTTTGGCACCTATAGCAAGGTACTGATACCTGCGGTACCGTCCCATGTAGCGATTATAGTTCGGAAAAGAAAGGTCATTGCAGCGAACGTTACAAGTGATGTCGCTTGATCCAGTCGTTTTTCAGTGCACTTATAGTGCAAATTTTGTCTTTCTGAAAGTGCAATGCAATGCTTAGGCAGACATGGTCACGTTTAGCACTCAATGGAACTACAGCCTGGGCTAGTAAGAAGCGGCTAACAATAATTGCGCTCAGGCTGTGTAGCGACTTGTTCATTTGTTTTACCTAGGAAGTAAAATAAGTGTTGTTCAAGCACTATCAAAGCACTATCTGTTTCAAAATTACAGAACCCAGTGACGAGTTGGTTTACGTAGTTTCAGAGTGCTTTTTGTGTCCAGATCTGTTTCTGTGATCCTGTTGTACTGTGTGTAAAATCTGCAATAGTTTTCAGGTGTGGTCTTTACTCTTCAGATTTTAAGCATCCGGCCGGGAGCCACTCAGTCTGCTGTTGATTCTTCTGCAGGTTCCACCGTTGTTTCGATTTCACGTTAGTTGGGTTTTCTCAGAGACTGACGTCCACAAACACTTTATTGATCGATTACAGTCATAATTCACGGATTGTCCAGTCGCTGTTTGATCAATTCGCGATAATTATAGCTGTGATCATGGATTGAATTGCTGAAGCACCACGGGATGTGTGTGCGCTTCGGTAAAGAAGCCAAGCAGTGCTTTGCTTCTTTCGGCGCGTAATATGTACCTACCGTATGTAGTTGGCGCTTCATGTGTACCACGTGTCTACTGTACCACTGTACCACTACACAACCAACACTATTAATCTGAATCTGTTTCTAACGTGCTGTTCTGTTTCAGGCTCAAGTACACCTGTTTCTTGTGTTGTCTCAACTTTCAAGACCTGTCCGATTTGGAACTGCACAACAAACAGCCAACTCACGTTCAGCGTCTCAATCAGTACCACAACCCCGGTAATCCACTCTTCTACAGTCCCTTACTTTTACGATCGTTTGGTACTCGGATCATGTGGCATCGTACCGTTCGTTATACAGGGTGTCCCGAAAATGACAATTATTTTCGCTGTTGTTTCCACGGTGACACCTAGAACATACGTGCTAAAGTGCTTGAAGTTCTGTTGCAAAATTTGGTGCCCAGGCTTAATCCAATCCTGAGAAATTGAAGAAAATGCGAATTTTGGTAATTTCGAAACCTGTTGGCAGTGTCTGGAAATGGAAACTCGTCGTTTTACTGTTAGTGGTGCAAATGTTCGTATTTAAAATTTGTATATGTTAGGTAATGTATTAAAATCAGATTATACTATAGCAATACATGTTACAGGTCCGGGCCGGCTTGGGCGGAGAGGGGTTCCGTCAGGGTGGGGTCGAGGGGAGTTTCGCACAGAGGGGGTCCAAAATTTCAAACAGCTCCAGAACGCCTGGAAATGCGTTTTTCGCACTTCTTTCAATAAATAGGCTAAACACAAGCAAAAATGACAAAAAAGGCTTCCGAATTTGTCAGCAGTGGAAACTTCAAATTCGGTTACCAAAGGCTTTTTAAGCGTATTTTAAGCTAAAAATCGGTGATTTCTGAGCCAGTTTGTTAGTACTGGAGCCGCTACTAGAACTTGTATTTTTGGGTCGGGGAAGGGTTTCTGTACTGTTTCGGGGGGTGGGGGTGAGGGGGTTGGATTTCTAGCTGGGGAGTAACCCCCAAACCCCTCTAGTACATGCATGATAGGCAGGAAGAATGGGATGGGGGTAGTCAAGTTTGAAAATTTGGGGTGGGCCTACCGATTTGTAGGGGGGTCGTGGTCATTTGTTGTTTGGGTTGGTTGATTGGTAGGTCCAGGAAGAAAAGTCTGTTTCAGACGTGTGTGGGGTCTGGGGTACGTCGATTCCTAGTTGGGAGCATTGGCACACCGCCTAAACCCCATTGCGGCCAATCTATGATTAAAATTTCATTTATAGATAACGATGCTGGTTTGAGATACTGATGAATATGCAGGGTGATTCACATATCCCGCCCGGTTTCGCAAGCTCAGTACTTTTTTGTTTGTGGACCGAATCGGCTGATTTTTTGGATATGATTATGTGGATATACTTCGAATTTTATTGTTTAAAATTTCAGCTTATTTCATCACGAAATGCCTGAAAACGGGCAATTCTACCGCAAACTGAAATTTCCAACATTGGCGCTAAATACATTTGGCTTGTGCGCGATTAGGCTAGTGTTTGAGTGTTGAAAAGATTCTTAAACCATAGTGGGTTGACGCTTTATTCACTTTTCAACGCAAACCGACGTTTTTAGTAGTTGTGATAGCTTTTTCGGTGAAGGAACGTCTAAAATGCGCGGTACACTTTGAGTGGACCAAAAGCACTGAGAATGTTCCGCCTGCAAATTGGGATAGAACACGAGCCTCTAAGAGATACCAGCATCCGCTGGTGGCATGAATGGCTTATCGAAGAGGGCAGTGTGTCCAACAAACCTCGGAAAAGCGTTCACCAACCAGCGTAGAGGGTGGAATACCACCAGCGGCTGCAGAAAGCGATTGAAAACAGTGACCATCACGTTGAAGTCCATAACTAGTGATGTAGTGCATGGAATTTGTTGAAATTTGAAACAATAAAATTCGAAGTGTGTCCACACATCATATTAAAAAATCAGCAGATTTCGTCCACAAACAAAAAAGTTCTGAGCTTGCGAAACCGGGCGGGATAAGTGAATCACCCTGTACTGAAGATCTGTTGGCTCTTTCCTGATTTGGTGATTGAAAAAACCGATGTTCACGAAACTTTTTCATTTTCTCAAGACTAACTCTGTCCTGATGCATCAAGTTTTAGCAGGCAAAATTCACCGCTTTTTATCAGTTATTCTCCAACTTAAGCGATTCCATATAGTCAGGCACTTAACGTCGTTTATGGTACTGGCACTATACGTATAATGGTACCAGAACGTCGTTTATGGTACTGGCACTATACGTATAATGGTACCGGAACGTCGTTTATGGTACTGGCGTCATGTTTAGATTTCGTACCATTACCATATGGTACGAAATCTGAACGTAGTGTTACCATGGTATCGGTACAGGTACCAATGTCAAGGGGTACCATATATAGTACCATATAAGGTGTCAGTACCATAAACGGCGTTAAGTGCCATACTATGGTCATGGTATTTTAAGTTTAAGTCATTTGCAATACAATGACAATAAAAAGAAACGTTTTAACTTTTCAGACACTATCTATAGGTTTTGAATTTACCCAATTTCGCATATTCGTTCTCAGGATTGGGTCAAGCATGGTGTGACGCAACAAAACTTTTGCACACGAAAACTTCAAGGTACATGTATTATGTATTTGGCACGTGTGTTCCAATTTTCAGCTTATTGGATCAACGTTTGCGGAAACGCTAGCAAAAAATATTGTCATTTTACGAAACCCTGTAGTATGAATGAATTTTTTGTGGCTGGTAATTTTTGGTCAATTTTTTTGCAATTTCAAACACAAAAATTGATTGTAAAACTGCATACATTATCTGTATTTTAGCTCCGAATAGTTTTTTTTTTTGAGCACTTTTTAGTCCAAAATTCCACTTTTTGCGTTGTTCAGCGGGTCCCTTCAGTTTGCCTCGCTTCCGCCGGTGCCTGTGTACCGCACACGTCTAAGGGTCCCTAGTTGGTTTATCATGAAATTGTTCTGTTGATTGACAACAGGGAACAAATTGAAACCAAGGTTTTCTGTCAGAGTTGCTAATGTGCTGACGTAGACTTGCATGACGCCACACCAACTGTTGCTGGTGTCGAGGGATACCTGTTTATTGAACAGAGATGCAAATTAGCTTCAGTTCTGTCCCCTCGGACGGCCGGTCAGTCATTCAGTGTCTGCTCCCGCTTGTTGACGCCTCCACCAATAGAGCTAATTTGGTGGCTAATTTTTCTAATTATTTGCATAATTAATACCCAGTGTCCGGAGTGGGAGGCGCTCCGGTCAAGTCTAAATTATGCATGAAACCAATTCTGGCTGCTAGTCGATTCCAATTCCGACTCTGACGGGATTGTTGCATTTTCCGGTTTAGTTTTCCTAAAATTTGGGATTTGCAGCAACGTAATTTCTTTGCCGTAAGGCAGGACGCGGATGCAGAAAGGCATAATGGCTACTAAGGCATTATATAGAGTCCGTAATCAAGTGCGACCTTGCCGAACAGGTGGGTGATGGCTTATTTGACGGAGCGTGCAAAAAACGGCACCGAGAAAGAAAGTCCCAAGGGCCGACGCGGCCACGCAGAATCGAGCGAAAGCAAACGTTGACGCTGACCAGGTGGTCAGGAGAGCCGTCACCTGTCAAGAGAGCGCGTACAAGTGCGCCAACAAGTCAAGTGCACCATGCTTCAGACTAGCTCATCTGCGACCAAGACACCTATCTGCTGTTTGTCTTCCGATTCGGTTACGGTGCTTTGCAGCTGTGTGTGCACTGTCATCTACACGGGAAAAGAGATGGAAGCAATTGAGTTGCAGGGGTGGCGGATGATCCCGGATGAGCCTGCTGCTGTTTCAATGGGATTATGACGCTCGCTACACCTGTCTGCTCGGCTCCAAACCGGGATCGGCCGCTGCTTTCGGTGATTAGTGCAATGAGGCAGGTGCGTGTGCTGGGCTATAATTGGCTCTGACCGCAGAATTAGAAGACAGACCGGCCACACAAACATGAGATGGTCTGGTGCGAAATGTTTGATCTGCATTGTCAGACGCATTGCGGGCTAATGGCCATTTCGACGTCTGCATGTGTTGACCGACAGTGTTGGCACCTTGTGTTATTGTTTACCAACAATACCACCGACACATGACGGTCGTGCCGCCGCAGGAGCCCCTAAGACACCTGCTGACACGAGTTCTAATTGCAAAGCCTCACTGGCTCTTATCGCTGCGTCGAGATCTAGAGCCAGACGCAACTCCGTTAGCGTGTGACCGACCGGTGGCGTCGCAGGGCACGGTCATCTAATGATGATGGAAACGGTGGAGGCTTAGATGGTGCCACTCGATTGGACCGACCGATCTTTTGTCTGTCTTATCTGGCCCACACACACGCAGCTTCTCTGACTGATGAATTTACATAGAACAGCGGTAGGGCGGCCCGGCTCTTTATGAAAGCCGATCCGATTATGGTCACTGGTTGCGCGATAGCTTCCGAGCCGCTGTTTGACAGCTATTTAGCATTGTCTAATTGCACACATGAGCAAACAGAAAGCGGCAGTGCACCGCACAGCTGTGCTGTTACGTTTGGGTGTCGCTTTAAGCGCAGAGACAGTCGAAAACAAAGGGATCTGTTTCCGCGCTTGTTTGGTCTAGTCGGCACCCGCTGCGATCCATTGGCTGGTTAATTCAATTATCTGCCCACCGCCGGACCATCTGCATGCCTGAGCGCTCTTTGACGGTGAGCGCCTGTGTTTGAGCGAGAGTCTAATCCGAGACCGGTCGGCAAGTCCAAAGTGTTCGCTGCACTAATCTGCTAGCTAAGCAAACAGAACAGATTAGCAACTCGATGCGATTACGGACCAGACCTTTAAACACCCCAAGAACAGCTCACATCTGTGCCTCATATGCATGCTTTATTTCTTTTCAGCACCGCCCTCCGGACCGCCTTCTGGATGGGGTGGAGGATGGGGCTACAGACCGCCGCCCCCCATGCGCAGACCGCGGAATAATTCGGCCGACAAACCCGGCTGGACCTCGGAGGGTTTCATGTGGTGCGGATTGTGCAGCAAACAGTGCAACAGTGATCAGCAGTGGGACATGCACATAAAGAGCAAAAAGCACTTGGTCAAAAAGAACGAAGGCGCAAATTATGGCTATGGTTAGTTGGGGCTAGTGTCTGGCAGCGATAACAGTCCTGTTGCTGTTATGTTTAGGTCGACCTGCTGCTGCTGCTGCTGCTGCTTCTGGTAGTGGTAGTGGTGGTGGAGGTGGTTGGCACCGGGGTGGCGGATGGCAGGGAAGAGGTAGAAGGGGCTGGGGTGGCAACCGCGACCGCTCGCGTCCGTATCCTTCGCATTCGAGACGGGGTGGTCCGCGACCGCGACGAGGTCAAAGGGAAAGTCAAGACATCGATTTCACGGCAGACAGTGTTCCAGCCTCATCTAATCCGATGGGATCGTTTGCTAGTGGCGGCGTTCCTACCTTCGACATGCAAGGAGGTGGCTTCACTTCTGGTAGTTTGGTCAGATTTTAGAGCTAAACAAAACTAATGATTCCAAATTTTAGGTGCCGGCACGTGGGCCCCGTTAGCATAGACAGAAGGTGTAGTGTGATCGCTACGATTTTTCCATGTTTCATGTTTTAACGTTGCGTTGTCTTTGTTTTGCCTTACAAATAGGAGGGAGTGTAATTGCGCCTGCGTCTTTTTTATCTCTTTGAAGCGCGTCCCGCACTAATTTAGCCTAATCATTATTCATCTCTACATGGACCATCTGTCAGTGAAGTAGGGGTGAACTAACGATTAATTGCTATCAAAATACAGAAGGACTGTTGTGTTTTGTTGTTGTACAGTGAATATAAAAATGCATATAAAACCTTGCCGGATGTCAATGTATCGGATGCCCTGCGGTTATAGGACCAAATCAGATTGTCTTTTCGGCCGGACGCCAAAATATTAGCCTTGTAACTTGTCGCCGCATTGTCGCTGCAGTCCTACCGCCAGGGGCCGTGCCGCCGGGTCTGCGATGATTGGACAATTGACGGCCGCTCCGCCCACCCGGCCGCGCACGCTCCTGCCGGCCGGTTTATTTCTACGCTGAGAGAGGCTGTGTCCTAGCTGGGAGTGAGGTGTTGTTTTAGTGTTGGTGGAGCCCTTGATGCGAATTAAAAAATGGTTTTGGGCTGACGAGTGAATAGATCGGCATTGAGAAGGGAGAGAGAGAGAGACAGCCGATTTTCGAATCAGCGTTGTGTTTGGTTGGATCGCTTTGCCTTGGGAATTGGAAATTACACTCTGCATTGTTGTTGTTGGTGCATCATCGACTGCAATTGCGAGATGATTCGCTGGAAGTATCTGCTCTTCACTTTATTGCTGCTTCATCTGTATTTGCTCGGCTGGTCGCTGGCTAAGAAAGGTAGGCCCATGTGCTTGGCTCGCTGTCAGTGTCAGTGTGTCGGCTGTTTTTGGCTCGCTAAATTAAAACTCATGCCGTGCGTAATTTGCTCTTACTTTTGTTGTTTGCGCCTAGCCCAGACCGCAACCTAGGTATAAGCTGGGTGGCTTTTTGTTCATTCGATTTGAATCTGTCTTTGACGCAGCGGCCAAAAAGTTGGCAGCTTGGTTGAGTGGCTTTTTTGTTAGCAGATGGGCCTCTCGCTAAGAACAATGCCAGATACACGGCTTTTTATTTGTACGGCCGGTTGTGCCCCTGGTGCGCTATTGTTAGCCAAGCACAGCCTGGTCTTCTTGTAAAAGTGCTAATTTGTAGCCAAATTTACCCCCTCCTGAGCGGCCGCCCTCACTTCAGCCTCTCTGCCAAATGTGGCCTCCCTTTACTCTTGACCGATATCCGTTTTTGCTGGCTGGCTGCAGCAGAAAGAGAGAGCGTGAGAGTTCTTTGTAGTTGCGGTTTTTGCAGCTGCAATCGGTGCCTGGTTGACGGGCTAACAAAAAGCTGTCTCCAGTGCGGTTCCCATCCCTAATCTCTGTGTGGGCCGGATGGCCAGTGAGCCGAAATCACAGTCCGAACAGTTGCGCCGTGTTGTCGGCCGTAAACGCCCCAAACTGTCAGCTGTTCGATTCCTCTTGCCACTTGGCTGTCTACAAAGTGCAAGAAGGCGCGAAAGTAATTTAGCAATTGTGTAAATAGAGGAATAGCCGGCCAATTATTGTTGAGGCGCTCTGCTCCAACAAGACGGGACTGACTGGTCGGCCACTGGCAGATTCACATCATTAGAAGGCGATAAACAAGCGGAAACCGCTTTGATACCTGCGTCGTAAAGGCAAAAAACGCAAACGACATAGTGTGTCGGCGTCGATAAAAGACGCCCATTGCACAGTTGACTCGTCAGTCTGTGCACAGTTGGGGCTCGGCCACTCACTAAATCACAGTTTTTGGACTGCGCAAAAAAGCTGCTGCTGCATGGTGGAGAATTTTCTCGGGCAGCCCGGACCGAAGGTCTGTAATTTGTAGCAATCGTCTCGTAATTCGGTGGCCATTACGGGCGTTGCGTTCACGTCCTTGGCACCGATTTGACACGACCGACTCAAAACGCGAAATCTATTGTGAGCGAGGTGGCAAATGCACTGATGCGATCGGAGATTCAGACTCGCACATTTGGTGTGAAAAAGTGCACATCGAGACGCGTGTTGATCTGTCGCTCGTTTGACAGTAAAGTTGGAGATGGGGACCTTGAAACAGCAGGACAGAAAGACAGTCGTAAAAGCGCCTCCATTGGGTCTGATTATTGCAGTGCCCAGGTTAATGACAGGCGCCGCAGGTTTTGTGCCCGGTCGCCGGCACTCAGATAGAAAGGAAGCCGCTATTTGTCTGGCTCCTTTATTCTGAGTAAACTGAGTTGTTGTGGGAAACCGATAAACGGATTAGTATTTGGCGCTAGACACACCTGTGCAATTGAGCGCACTCGAAACAATACTCGGATAAGAATAGGGCTTTCAGTCTGATTTGTGGGCAAACATTTGTCAGCAAGCCACTATGAATCAGACGATTTGGCTGGTGTTGGTAGAAGATTAGCTAATGCTTAGAAATGCGCCAGGCGTCCGAGAGAAAAAACGGCGGTTTGACTGGTTAAGGCCAAAGTTTCAGAAAACAACAGGTGTCGTTTGGTAATGCGCGCGCTCGAATCAGGTTCTAGCATTCGTTTTTGTTGTGGAATGCGTTGACAGGTGTCGCAACGAGACACCGCCCGTCGACGGAAGAAAAACGGTCCGAACTTGTAAAATGCCTGTAGAATGCGATAGTGTGCCCGTTCCAGTTTGCCGAAACTGCGCCAACTTTACAACCATCCTAGCGACGGTTTATAATCGGCCCGATATTTTCTGATTTATCCTCCGACTCGCTGAATTTCGACACATACACGACCCGTAACAATAATGCCAGTGCCGACTGAGACAGACAACAACAGTTGTCTCTAGGGGACGGCCGTCTTCGATGACCATGGGAAAGAGCACAGATACCATCTTCTGCTTGCATGCAACATTTAGCCGCACCACTCGAGATGTCCTGTCAGCTGGTAGTATGCAAATCGGATAGAGTGGACATTAATTTGCGAGTTAGAAGGGTCTGTGTAGTGGTCAGGGAATCGATTTCATCTGTGCGATGTGTCAACAAGATTTCGCCTGTGAAAATGCCTTCCGGTGGCTGTTGGCTGAAGATTAATCCGAATCGACGGCTTAACTCGCAAGCACAATGCACCAGGCGCCCTGGTGGCGACATCTTGAGCTCTTTTTCTATACTCGATACCTCATTTCTGTCACAACACATGTTCGTCTGTGTTTCGGTGTGGCTGTACGCAAATGGATCGTCTAGAAGGGATTAGGAGTGGGTGGTCGCACATGCAATATCTCAGCCTCCCGTGGTGACCGGGTCTGGGTCGTATCACAAAACGCATTTCTTATGCTGACACTAATTGTTGGTGCTGGTCAAAAAGGTTTAGCGACAAGGCCAGATAGGGCAGTGGTTAGGCGAAAGAGACCTCCCAGGTTAATGAATGACCGGACGTTGTGTTAGATAGAGTGATTGATCACCTTTCTGCAGGCAGCCGTTCAGCAACGGACATTGAGCTCATGGTCACCACGACACGCCCGATAAATCTGCGCTAAAACCGTCTGCTCTTTCGTGCACAAAACTACTTCCGACACACTGACAATAATAGCTTGCGTTGATATTTTTTAGCTTACGTGTCTGACTTATTAGTGTGACGTGTAAGTGAGAGTGATTTGTTTTCAGTAGTCTTGCTGGACACGCGAGAGTCGACCAGTGAACTACGATGGGTGACGCACTCCATTGCCGACCAATCGGATGTCGGAGTAAGTTAACAGGACGCAACTTTTCTGCTCTTCTACTAGTTAATGTCTGACCGCCGGCGGCGGGGCTGCGTTATTGGATTTGGGTGGCTCCTAAGCCGCTGCTGGCGTCCAGGTGGCTTTCATTTAAGTCGGGACGAGGCCCGATCGGGAAGCCATTATCGAACGGCAAATTGCGTTCGTATGGCACCAAAAAACTGCCCCCAAACTCAATTGTCTCCACTGTTTGAGAGCCCTCCATTGCACAAACAACTGGCACTAGGAACAACTCCAGCCGCTCCGTAACAGAGACTGACACTGACTTACGGCGCAGCAAAAACAGTGATTGAACGCGTTTGTTTTTAAGCTTCTGTTTTGTAGCTGAGTAATGTATGAGCCCACTGCTGCACATTAATATTTAGTACGTGTTGACCGGTGACCCGACTGTCACTGGGCGGTCCGGCAGGCACTTCTTGACGACTCTCCGTCCTTGAGCAGCTGACGGGGGCGGATGTATGCGTTATTAACGCTTTGGCAACTCTTCTAACCAAATGATCACTACATTGCATTCCTTCCCAGACGTCTATGGCGGCTCCAACATAGGTTTCGCTTTCGATCATGCTTGTCAGTTCACATTGGTCTCTACACGCTTATGGCTTTTGATAAAGTTGCCTTTGACCAGAGCAGACATGCCCACCCTAGAGACCTTCTGCTGCACTCAATTATCAAAGGTACTACAACCTTTGGGGCTGTAGATTGAGACGCATTGACCGCAACATAATCTTAATGGCTCGACTGTACTTTTGCCTCTTGTCTCTGCTGTCATTAAGCTAATTCAGCAAGAGCGGCGAGTTTGGTGCGCTGCCTGGGAGACGCCGTTTTTGATGGTCTCAAACAAAAGCAATAAATGAGGCAAACGGCTTTTTGAGGGCCGCTCCGGTGCAGACAAGACCACCTAGCGCCGGCGTTGGCCGCTGTCGTTCAATTTGTCGTCGCCCAGTTGGCGTTTATTACTCATGGAATTTTGAGAATTTAATTAAACCGTTGAACAAACACAGCCGGGCGCCGGCGGTTCCGATATTAGTCAGAGTGGCTAAAAAGCGGCAAAAAATTGACAAACCGAAACACGACAAGCACTTGCAATATTGGCAGTGGGTTGGGACCGGCGCTCAAGTCGAGTAGCTGTAGCGAACGCAAAATCTGTTTCAGTGGATCGAAGAGACGTTCACCAATGTGGAAGAGGGCTCCAACTACCGCGCATACGTTGTGTGCGAGGTGGATCAGCCGTTGGTCGATCACTGGCTGCGGACGCCTTTCATTGAGCGCAAAAATGCAGATCGCATTTACATCGAGATTCGCTTCACAATGCGCGACTGTCGTGAGTTTCCCGGCACCGCTCGCTCGTGCAAGGAGACCTTCTCGCTGCTCTACCATGAGGCCGACGAGCCGAACGACCAGCTGGCCTTCAACGAGCTCAACTTCAAAACGAAGGACAGAATCGCCGCCGATCAGGGCCGCTTCTCGACCAAGACCGACTCCAGGGTCAACGTCGAAACTCGCAGTTTGCCCGTCAGCCGCAAAGGAATCTATTTCGCATTCAGAGATCAGGGCGCCTGCACTTCGATTTTGGCTGTGAAAGTGAGTTGCAGTTAATGATCCCAGTTATTGCCTCACTGTTTCTTATGGTATCGGTTCTGCAGTTTCGGTTGCACTCAGTAATATTGTAATTGTGATGCCACTTTTGTCAGACATTGACATGGACTAGCATTTCGGATGAAGGGTTGTAAAATTTTGAAATTCTAAGGAGCGGTGGCGGCAGCTGAGGTGTGGTAAGCCGAATAGTCCGATTTTTGCTAAAATAAGTTAGATTAATAAAATAAGCTATTCTGAGCATATTTACAGCTAAATTAAGCTTACTTTTATCATAAATTTGGCCACAAAATTCTTCCAAAAAATCTTGAAGCTATGTCGGTCATAGTCTGAGGGGCGTCATCCCCCATTTTGCCCGTGTCTGACTTGATGAAGAGCCAGGAAGTTCTTGACACACCGGTGCCTGAAGCTAGAGATGTTCCTTTTCCCAAAAAATGTCTGCAGGAAAATTTCCGGAAATTTGCTGGAAATTTACCGGAAAATTTCCACAATATTTTCCATTTTAAAAAATTTGGAAAAACGTTAGAAGCGGACTCCTTAAGGGTCTTCTTGCATAATTCTAGACAGCCTTTTATGCTTTTCTCTGTGCGTTGTGATTTTTTACCGAAAAAAAAACAAAGTTAATTCAGACCAGATAAAAGATCTCCGCTGGACATGACTGCAAATACGTAACAGAACCAAGAACAAGTAAAGTCTATTAAGACCTATATTTCCGGAAATTTTACTTTTTCACGTTGGAAAATTTTCATGGAACATCTCTACCTGAATGCAATTTTCACCGTTGCCATGTATGTGGAGAGATGCCTGACTGTTAATGGCGGTCTTTGTGAGTCACTGACTTGTATGACTAATCTGCAGGTGTATTATGAGATCTGCGAAGAGGTGGTCAACGCTCTGGCGCATTTCCCCGAAACCCCGACTGGTCCGGACATTCACTCGATCGTCGAAGTGGTTGGTCGCTGTCAGCCGCATTCGAGGTCAGACGTCGAACCGAAGTACCTGTGCAAAGCGATCGGAGTTTGGGCGCTTCGAAAAGGCCACTGCAAGTGCGACCCGGGCTACGTAGTCAACCAGCGCGAGCAACTATGCGTCGGTGAGTGGTGGACTTGTTTTTGAACTTTTCTCTAAACTGAGACCTTCCTTCCGCGCGATATGCACTGGTGAAAGGCGATCCGCCCCGGCGGTTAATTGGTTTGCGTTGCGTTTGGCTTAGCGACCGGTATTTGTTTTCGATGCAGTGCCGCAGTTGTCGCGAGCCGTAGTAAGTTAGCGCCCGTTTCTCACGCAGCTTTTGCACATTAGCCGGAAAAAATGTTACGTGCTGTCGGCCGTAACAAAGAGTCCTGTCTAGTGAACACTGACGGTTGGAGAGCAAGCGCCATTAAAATATTCGACCGCAGACAGCGCTGTTGGCATTTTTCCTACCACCCGCAGCCTCCGTAACTCTTTGACAGCCACTAAGCTGTTCAGAGCACTCGCCACTCGGGGCTTTTTGTGCTCGACAAAAACCAAGCAGAATGCTTGCTCGAACAGGCGGCAGGCGGTGAAAATTCACTTGCGCAATGTTTCTTTTGTGCCGGCGCCACTTCAATTGTGTAAGGCGTGAGGGAGTAGCGTCGGTTCCGGGGCTAATAACCGCTCGTTTGGGGGCGGTCAACTAAAAGTTCCCACACACTCCGCTGGCGTAACCACTGACCTCTTGACCTTAGCTGGTTGGGTGCGGGGCGGTACTAGGGTAAGCCGGCCGGGTCATAAAAAAGGCGGCACAGTCAAACACAACGACCAGCGGTTATTTTGCTGATTTATGAGGGTGCATGCATAAAAATTACAGATCGCTACAAACACCAAAGCTGCAATGATCTGTACTCTAATGGCTGCGCATAAAAATGGCAGGGGGCGTTTGAGAGATCGGTGAATGTCACGCAAAGGAAGCCCTGAGTCGACTTAGCTTGCCTCTTAATACGTCATCGTAGTTGGACGTTGGTGACACAGCTCGATGGTCTTTCCTCGTGGGACGGCCGGTCACCGGAGATTATTACGAGCTTGTTATCGGTGATTAAACGCCACTAGCGGTAGCGGTCATTGATCGTTTGGCCGCGATAATGACCATTGTCCGGTCCGGGTCGCTAATTAGTATGCATGGGCTAGAAAGCCAATCGAGATGCTTTTGCGACGGCCCGATGTTGACAAACAGACGAGCTCAGGTTGAATAACAACAGCCAGGGATTGCTGACTCGGAGAAGTGTGAGGATTAGAGCCATTGACAAAGAAATTTAAGCCCAAAAGCTGTTTGTGCCTTCAAGTGCTTACTGTGTTAGTCAGAGGCGGTCGGTATGAGGACACAAATAGCGTGAGAGGCTGAGAGTCTAAGTAGATAATGAGTTGGACAACAAAACGCGTTCAATGACCAAAAATCAACGCTCTCGCCCATGTCCATTAGTTGCGACCTCTCTATGTGTCGTTCTTTGCGGTGCAATTTTTTGCGCATGGCTGCTTTTGTGCCGAGGACACTGCGGGTCGTCTGTCGGTCAGCCGGGGTGCTAAGTGGCTCCTAATCGAGTCTCAGATAAAACGGGCCGCTTTTGTACGCGATCAGCAGTGGTTTTAGACCCGCTGCGTCTAACTATTGCAGACGAGTGATTGATGGCAAGGACTTTAGAGTGTCGCCGTGTCGTCGCGCTGTGTTGTAACCCCGGGAGAACACGCGTTTTACATGTCTTCCAACAGTTAAACGCCAATCGCCCCTGGCGCTAAAGCGCTCTAAACAAGGCCGACGTAGTTGGTCTCGGGAGATTAGAAACAGTTACTGCCAGCGTGATCTAGGGACGGCTCGGTTTCTTTGAAAAGTGGCTAATTGAGGCTTTTATGGACGCCGTCGCAGTTTGAAAGTCTAAACACTTGACATCATGATCGTTTTTCGGGCACTGAAACAGCCTTTCTACTGCGTGCTTTGACTAACTCTTCGGGCTCTGATTGTGGGCGTGCCGATTTCTCGGTCACTCATTCGCACCCGAGCGGCCGAAACCGGTGGTAGACTTTTGACGAGAACTAAACTGACATACGGGGCTTTCACTTTTTCGCTCTGCTCACTCATACAGCATAATTTGCCACTACTACCGACGCCGTGGTTGGTGTGTTTACGGGGGGCGGGTTACCACCGTTGAGAGGGCTGATTAATGACAGCAGGCAGGGCGTTGTTGCGTCTAGCAGTGTCGCTAATCAGTTTAATGAAAGCTGGTCGCAGCCCTGGGGACCGGCGGCGCCAAACCTGCGAATTCTACCGATAAAGCCTCCGCCTCTCCATCGCTCATTGAGGCGACGCGTAAATAGGCTCGTTTCCCGATCAGCCGACCAAGCTTTATGGCTTATGGGGAATCGAGCAGTATCGGCACCGTTTATTAGAAGCATCAGTGGCAGTCTTCTCCTCGCAGCAAAATGAGTTAGTTGCCTCGGCTCGCTCTCTGGACTGTAATTACAGCCCGAGGTGTGAGCCACTGCCACTCATAAGAATAACTCCGGCAATTGGCGCGAAATGATTGCCTCCGAAAGGGCGCCGAAATTCAATTTAGATTTCGGCCATCGATTGCGGGCTACGGGAAGGAAGGAAGGGCTGTGCCAAAGTTGGGCGCTGCTACAGAATTCTACTTTGAGATTGCTAAACCAGCCGGACACCCAATTTCCGGACAACTCCGTGTTTGTGTGTGGACAGCAGGGGCCTGCCTACGCAAATACACTTGCGTCATGTGCAAATGTCAAGTAGCTCTCGTGGTCACCGGGTCTGCTCGCACCCAAACAAGTGCGTGTGTGCTAGATCGGGGCTTGTGACACGATTCTTGTTCTCGTCAAGTTTGTTCAGCAGTGATCTGTTGAGTAAATGACAGCTTGATGCTCTGGCAATGCGGCTCAACCAGGGTAAATAGTGCGCCGCAGTTACTGAGGGCATGAACTCGGGGCTCCGCTTGTAAAAGGCAAACACCAATCCTGATCGAGGGTAGCTTTTTTGTGCGCAGATAAACTGCTGCGAGCAAATAAAGCAAAATGGATGGAAAGGCAGGAGGCAAATTGAGCGTTATCAATTACATTTTGTTCGGCAGAATTGACTTGCCGCCCCCGTATCATTATGCTTTGATGAGTACACTAAGTGCTTATTGTGTCAGCCGTCATTTCAGCCAATTTAGATTGCGCTCTATTGGAGCAGCAGCCTTCGCTTGCCCTTTGTGTCCATTATGACTCACTTACATCAATTTTGATTGATTTGACAAATTATTTGCCCCGACTTTACTTTCTCCTGCAAAGCGCGTCCCAGTTACAGTTCGACCGATCGGGCGGTTTGGTGTGAAAACCGATCATTATCGCTGTGATCTATGCCGCAGAAATTTTTCGGCTGAGCGCAGAAGAAAGTGTCGGAGGGGAGTGTAGGGCGGTCGTCCGATGATAGCATCACTGCCGGCAGCTTGTAAAAATGCATCAATAAGGCACCAACCTCATAATAAACTCGCACAGTGCAAGGCCGCGGCGAAATCGTAAAACTACGGTGGCGCCAGTCGTTCGTACCGCCATGAACCCATTAAATCTAGAGATTATTGAGCTATATGCCGACTCCATAAAATAGTAGCATTAATGCACAATTACGGTACAGTATTCGGTTGTTCTAGCTTGTCCGGTCGGTTTCTACAAGGCCACAGTTGGAGAGGGAACGTGTGTAGCCTGTCCGGACAACACTTTTGCCTTGGAACATGGCAGCTCCGTATGTACGTGCGCCGGAGGCTACTACAGGGCCGAAACCGACAGCTTCGACCACCCTTGCACAAGTCAGTATCCACTAACCGCTTTTAGTCAGGCATTCTGGTCACCGTTCGGGGTTGTCTTGTCCTGCTTAGAATCTTCATGTATGTCTTCCCGAATCGTATACCGATATCCCTCCGTGTATCGTATCGTTAGAAAATTCGGCAAAATTGACTTTTAGGGGTCCCTAATGAGAGCGTATATCTCAGGATCTAAGCAGAGCATAGTAATGAAAATTTCAGCAGTCTTTTAAGAATTTATTGATCTTTCATTTAAAAAAGGATTCATTCAAATCCGTTGAGATTTGCAGTTCCTACAGCGGTGGCAAAACTGACTTTTAGGGGTCCCTAAATTTCAATTTTATCTACCGTATTCAGTTGACTACTAAGCCTAAGCCTGAGCCTAAGCAAGAAAGTGATTAATTAATATACAGTAGGTATATAGGAGCCCCACAAATAAAAAACAATCTCACCCAACATTTGAATGAATCCTTTTTTAAATGAAAGATCAATAAATTCTTAAAAGATTGCTGAAATTTTCATTAATGTGCTCTGCTTAGATCCTGAGATATACGCCCTCATTAGGGACCCTAAAAGTCAGTTAAGCCCAAAATTCTTCCAAAAATCCTGACGGGGTAGCGGCGGCCTTAGGGTATGAGCCCCCTCAGCCTCCTTGCCCATATTTGTGTACCCCTACCATAAGGTTCCCGCACCGCATATGCCGTTAAGTGCCTGACTGCGTTAAGGTATCAGCTGAAGTAATCGATCGATTTGATACCATCCATTATGTCTGACTGGTTTCTGTATTCAAACTGCAAATATGTTTTTAGGACCTCCGTCGCGTCCGATGCACCCGAAGGTGTCGCAGTACGACCAGACGAGTGCGGTGATAGCCTGGGATCCGCCAATGAGCAACGGCGGTCGCAAGGAGCTCTGGTACAGAGTGGAGTGTCGCGAGTGTCCGGGCTCAACGCAGTACTCGCCGGGCACACGAACCTTCAACACCACCCAGATCAGTCTGACCGGACTGCAGCCTTCCTCCGTCTATACAGTCTTTGTCTACGCCGAAAACGACATCTCCAAGCAGGTCGACGGTCTGCCGATGTATTCTGTGATCGAAGTGGCCACGGAAAAGTTGGCGCCACTGCATGTCGGCAATCTGCGCGTGATTTCTAAGTCAGACACGGAAGTGACTCTGTCCTGGAGTGCTCCGGAGGTGCCGGTCGATTATCACGAGACGGCCGGTAACTATCCGACGCCCACGCAATTGGACAGTCCGTCCACCGGAACCCTGGTGGGCGTGGAACCGGCCAGCCAGCCGGATCCCATCCAGTACTATCAGGTGCGCTACTATGCAAAACACAAGCGAGAGGATCTGTTGACCAAGACGGCTGTGGGAACGCGAACAACTGTAGGTCAACTTGATCCAGACACTGATTATGCCTTCCAAGTAAGCTTTCTTCTTGCCATCTCAGAATAATCCTAGCCAACTTGCTTGTAGGTCCGTGCATACACGAGCAACGGCTGGGGAGCCTACAGTCGTACTGTGTTTGAGTCGACCAATAGAAGAGGAATCGGTGAAACCACCGTAACCCATCCGACCGACGGTGACACATCGGACGGCTCGGGTCGTCTGACTCCGATTTTGTTGGCCGTCCTGGCCGCCATAGTCATTCTGTTCGTTCTGGCGGTTGTCATGTGTTTGGTGCTGCGGCGCGGCGGCCAGTCTAAGAAGCAGCCCAGCGATCTCGACGTTCTCGACTTCAAAAACAGTACGTTTCTTTGGTTGTCTATTTGCTGTACGACCACTTCGGCCCAAGCAGCAAAGGCTTGCATGTGTTTGGCGAAGTTGACACCAGTGGTCGCTGTTGTCGTCGTCGCTGTGCTTATTTGCTTGCTTGTTTAACGGTGCAGCAGTTTTCTCTGCAGATATAATCGACTTTCGCACCACCTCGGACGTCGACCTGATCACCGCTAACGGCACGCACGGCCGCAATAAGTGTAAGCTACTCTACGTTCTGCTACTTTGCTCTGGCCCTGGGCTTGGCCTGGCACCTTTGCTTCCTGACTGCTTTAGAGCACGTCACTAACTGTTTTCTTTTGTTTCTTTCAGTTTCCAGTCCGCTGATGCCTTACTCGCCGCCAGTCGGCTACTCCGGCTTCAAGCCCTACGTCGACCCGACCACTTACGAAGATCCGAACGCGGCTTTGAGCGATTTTGCCAACGAAATCGATGCCAAAAATCTAGTCATCGAACAGATCATTGGAAAAGGTGAAGACAGGTTTTCATTCTTTCTGTTTTGTAGTATTGACTGAATTAACTCAATGACACAAACCAGCAAAAATCTCCGATTAGCAAGCAGCGCGCAGTTTCATGAGAGAGTTTGTGATCTACGTGCTATTTGCAGATATCTTAATTAAGCAATGATTTCTGACTTTCTAGTCGGAAACTGGACAAAATAATGCGCTCGTTTCTGAGTAATTGATCGAAGTTTGTGGTTTTTAATGATGACAACTAGTATATATCTAGTAGTGTTACATTGAGTCCAAAAAGTGTTGTGAGTAAGTAAAGTATAAAAATTGCAGGTGAATTCGGTGAGGTGTGTAAAGGGCGTCTGTCGGGTTTGCCGGGTCGTCGTGCGGAAGAGTACCAACCGGTGGCAATCAAGACGTTGAACGTCGATTCTCGGCAAGGATCTTCGGAGAAGGCCAAGGCTGACTTTCTGACTGAGGCGTCGATCATGGGTCAGTTCGACCATCCCAACGTGGTCTCTCTGATCGGCGTGGTGACCAAGAGCGATCCCACCATGATTATCACCGAATACATGGAACACCGGTCGTTGGACAGCTTTCTACGCAATAACGAGCGCGACCTCGACATCATGCAATTGATCAAAATGCTCAGAGGAATTGCTGCTGGAATGAAGTACCTCAGTGATAAAGGCTATCTGCACAGGGTACGTCGGTGGCTTATTCTCACCTATGTACTACCTGTTTATCGCGTCGTAAGCTCAGAGGTTACCTCGCTGCCTTGACTCACGGCGGCTCCGCATCCCCAGTGGTTGTTTGTGGGTTCGAAACCTGTCGAAGTAGTCGACACAAAACCCGTCGAAAGTCAGCAGTGGCAAGTAGATAAATGGGCACCAAACCGGCGCTGTCTTGGACGCACCGACAGAAATGAGGAGGGTTATTGTTAAGGAGGCTGCCGGACCTTGTGTCTCTTCCTGCTCTATAGCAGTTGGCTACTCCAAGCCCGAAATGACAAAAAGTTATGTATACCAACAATGTACTGTACGTATTGCAGGATTTGGCTGCACGCAACGTGTTGGTGTCTAAGGAGCTGGTCTGCAAAATCGCCGATTTCGGTTTGTCCAGAGAGGGTAGCGAGGGCTCGGGCGAACAAGTCTACACAACCAAGGTGCATTGTACGCAGTGATGGGCTCCTTTTACCGAACGATTGCAGGGTGGAAAGATTCCAGTCAGATGGACGGCCCCGGAAGCAATCACATATCGCAAATTCACTACAGCCTCTGACGTCTGGTCGTTCGGCATTGTCATGTGGGAAGTTGCCTCTTACGGAGAGCGGCCTTACTATGACTGGACGAACCAGGACGTCATACAGAAAATCGAACAGGGTTTTCGACTCCCGGCGCCCATGGTACTTTACCAACTAAACTGATGAACAAATTGTGCTATGCAAAGTGCTTTCAGGATTGTCCCCCGGCCTTGCACCAGCTCATGTTGGAGTGCTGGCACGCCGACCGGCAGCAGAGGCCCAATTTTGGACAAATTCTGCAGAGGATCGACGCGTTTTTGCGATTTCCCGAGCTTCTAGATACCACTGTGTAAGTGTGTACAGGGAAAAACGACTCTTTAGGCTACTAGCGGATTCGGTTATGAAACAACCATGTGAAGACGTGCACGTACCTAGATGGCAGAAGAGTCCCCGGCACAGTTGGTGTAGTGGTTCAGGCCGCAAAGCCACTGTGCGCGTGCTCGTTCGCTTGTCTCATCCACTCGGCGGGAAAGTTTCTTGCCGCAAAGAGTTAGTCGTCGGCACAAAGCCCCACCCAGCCCACCGAAAGCTGGTGACAGCGAGTAGGTAAATGGGGACAGACTGGATCTGAGGTTGCACCGAAAGCCGTTCCACAAAGCATTGGAGAAGAAGGTCGACGACGTCAGGAGCTGTCTGAAAAAACCATTTATGCCGGCAGTCGTTCACCGGCGGCCGTCGGGATCTGACAGCACCATGACGTGAACATGCAAGGCGCTCTCTTAGTGACTGGCACCCAGCAGCATGTCTATGACGTGGCTGGGCAATGAAAGAAGGGCAAACGTCCTACAGTAGATGACTAATTATCGGGGGTTGCGAAATGGACCCCACACACCGGATCGGATTGGCAGAAGAGTCGTTTCGTCAGTAGAGTTGTTCAGAATACATGTTATAAACCAAGCCCCTTTCGAAAAGACCACTACCGACAAATGTGTTCGTTCTGCAATCAGACTGCTAGAACAAGAACTATTGATTTTGTATGCAATACGGTTAATTCGAAAGGCATGTCACTGTCAGGCACTGGTTATGCACGCTTACGGGTGACTCCTAGAAACGGGCCTAAATTTCCGAGAGCGGTGCTGTTTCTGTCGCTTTGCTAGAGCCAATCTGATTTCAGATGTCCTGTGAATTCTCTGGCTAGTCCTGCCATGATTCCCAACGGTTTCTCGGCCAATCTGGAACAGTTTCTGGACTCGATCGGTCTGCACAATTGCTACGAGCCGCTGCGCTCGCACGGCGTCTACACACTGGAAGCGCTGGCGCGGCTCAAGTGGGTCGACTTCCTCAGCTACGGACTCGAGTGCTCGGAGGTGCAATTGCTGAGCGAGGCGCTGGCCAACGCCCAGTCGGCCACGCTGCCGCGACGCCTCAACTCTAACGGCTTTGCCGCACAGAACGGGTACCACCAGACGGTGGCCACGCTGCAGCCTCCGTCCAGACGGCAGCAGCAGCAACACAACGAAGGCTTCTTTGTCTAATCGAAATCTATCAATTGCTCCTGCTTGTTCTGCGCTCTGCTCCTGTCTTTCCTTCGATCTCCCTACCACCACCAACCACCAGCTCCCAGAGGCTTTATGGATCGGTCGTTCCTTGTTGACCTTATTCTTGTTATTGTTTGTTGGATGTACTTCAAGATACACAGATTTGTTGTTGTTGGCGCGTGCTGAGCACTTGTTTTGTTGCGGCCACATAAGCACGAGCAACGATTGGCCAGGCCAGTAGAGAGCTGTACATTTAGTGGTTATGTGGCCGAGTTGCGCCTGACAATCTTCCCCTTGGGCCAGGAAGCATTCCCGTCTCTTCCTTCCTTTGTCTAAGCAAATACTGTCGCACGTAGTACAATGTTGCCAATCAGAGATGTACTGTATGCAAAATTTTGTGTCGCACTACTGTAGAATCAATCGGCATTATGTCACATTTGGTTGCAGGAAGCAGTTAGCTTTTAGTGAGAGATTCTAGTGGCTTCATTCTGTCTCTGAATGCTATTTATTTGAGGCGGCAGAAAGCTTTTTACGTTGTGCAGTTTAACTGTTACGCTGGATTTGGAGTGATTGCAGTTTGAGAGGACAGGAGGGCATTTTGTTGGAACAACAGTGCATAATCAAACAGAATTCTTAATGGGTGCCTTTCCAAGGCTCTTCTGTACAGTTCTCGACATTGTTTTCTTGTATTCTGTGATAAATATGTACTTGAAATAATTGAACAAAGTAATAAAGCGCTACACTGTGTAGCATCTTACTGTAAACTCTGCGTGTCTACTGCTTTCCTCAAGTTGGTTTCGATCAATATGTGTTTTACATTCTCCGCTCCGCTTCTAGAGAACATCGTCTTGCGTAAAACTGTTTGCCCCTTGGAAAACTCTTCGTGCCTCTGACAGTTTAAAAACTGGCATTTGCATCCATGGCTGGTTTACAGCTGTTCGTACTGTGATAATTTTGAAATACGTAACTCGTAGTACATAATACGGAAGCAGCAGACAACACACTACATACAAGTAGTACAAACGGACTGCTTAAATAGCAATCTACAGCATACATACGGTAGACGAATGTTTATAAGAAAGAAACTGAAAATTTGGGTCCAAAATGGAATTGGTTCTAAAGCTTTCCGAATCTTTTTAGATTATTAGAACAACCCATTCCTACTGCTGGTCAACTTTACAAGCCATTTATTCAAAGTTTTGCCATGAGTTTTGAATTACCTTGTATTTGGTTCAATTCTTTCAGCGTCTGTTTTAAAAGGCTCGGAAAACTTCTGAAAAATCCCATTTATCCATGGCCGCAACAAACAAAATATAGCCATTGTTTATCTTCTCTGCGACAAACCGTTCAAAAACCACTTAGCGAGATTGCATATTCAGTAAGTAGTATTTAGACTTGTATAGTACTTAGAAACAACTATCCTATTTCGGACCTTGTTTAGTGCCCTTGGGTTTGCTCCTGAATGCTGCCTGGATTTTCGTGGCCGCATCCTGAACCTCAGGATCAGTCAGATCGATATCCGGAACCTCTTCGCTCTGCAAAATATACGTAACTGCTTATGCAGGTGTTCCAACTGCTGGATTTCCATCATCAACGATGCAAAACTCACATTTTCTGGTTGTTTCTCTTCTTTATTGACCGTTACCGTTTCCTTCTCTGGCGTTTTCTCATTTTCTTGCGATTTCATACTCTTGTACATGACTCCGCCCAGTCCGCTAGTTGGTCCGTCAGTGCCGCTAAACTAATATACAGTATGTGTAGGCACGTACGAATAATATAACTCGTATTTCGGCTGTTCGCAAGCTAGCTGCTTTGAGAAAACTGAACGCCTTTGCACAAAAACCGGCCCTCAACAGGAAAGGCGAGCAGAAGCGAAAGCAATCACAGCTAGAGCGACACGTAATGAAAGCAAAGATTATTGAGCCAAGCTAAGACGCACAGACAAAGAATTGAAACGGCACGCTACCAAGCGACGTGAACACGCAAACCTTAGAGCTACAGACAGACCCGATTTTGGCCATCGTGCTAGCTGCAGCTACCTAACAGCAGTATTTTTGAGATAACTGCGTAATTGGCTGTTCAACGGGCGCCAACCACAATCGATACATATCGTTTTGCTTTGCTCGACCTCTAAATGAATTAGTTACACTCTGCGCAGATCCCCTAAGTATAGCTGCCGACCGTCGAGGTGTCGGTCACCGGGTCGGCTTAATAATTCAAACGGTTGAAATTTTCTTCTGCCTAGCCGCATTCCGATCGGCACCCTCTGACAAGCAACTTACATAGGTTGAGTGGGCGAGCTAGAGGAAGCGGGCGGATCGATAAGAACCACACTTATTTGCATATACACTCAGCTCTACTGAAGTAATTTTTCAAAATGGAAATTCAACGCGTACCTGCCAGTATGCTTTCGTCGATCTAGATGAACCGCTGACTTTTGGAGATGGAATCATCTGAAAAAGCAGCTGACCAAGCTTTGCAGTGCGTTTCGAGCAGTCGTCGAGGTGTGGACGGACGGACGTGCACGGAATGGAATGCAGCAAAGTTTTATCGGGACTTGAGATGAGAGAAAAACTACCTGGGCTTGTTGCGAGCGGCTGGAAAGCAGCTACGTAAAAAGCGGCGTTGATACTATTCGACGTTGCAACATGCAACGATCGGTGCGGTGTCGCTATCAATCTTGTTTACTCTGCGTTTGGTGCGTCCTCCATAAATGTCAGCTTGTCAAAGTCATCTGAACTTTGGGCTCGTGCTGTAAGTTCAGGCATTTTTTGTGAGAGCGCACTGTTGCCGGCAAAGGTCGACAGGTGACAGCAAGAGAGTTCCATTTTTGGACAAGCAGATTGATGGCTGCTGATTGTAAGGGCAAAGGACTTCAGCTATATAAGGACCGGCCTTCCACCGACCACTCATTCTCCTCGAGTTACTCCTCTGTGGTGCGGGCACCAATAAACAGAGCGAGACAGAAGTGCTCCTTCCCCTACTGTAGTCGTTGGAGTAGTTCCTGCCATGAAGACCCTCTTGCTTCTTGGCTTAGTGGCCTTTGCCGTAGCCACCTATAGTGAGTCTCTAGCGCCATCCTACCGTACCTCTAATCCAAATCGTTGCAGGAATCCCAAACCCTCGGTGGCTCGAGGAGATCGTGCCGGAACGAAAAGTTGAGGACACCCGTAAGTGCAATCGCGTCTAGTCTACTTCTCACTTTTACTGTACTGTTGCAGAATTCCAAAGCGGACGCCAGTATGACTTCCTGTACAACGCCCAACTGTTGACCGGTCTGCCCCAATCCAGCAAGCAACACTCGGCCACCCGTCTGCAAGCGGTCTGCTCGATGGTGATGCGCAGTCCCAGCGACTGTCTGCTCAAATGCAAGCACATCCGCATGGGCAAGCTGAATCAGCGAGTCTCCGAGCCCCGTCGCATGGTGCCTTTCTCTGCCTTTGAGGAAGTGCCCATCGAGCCAGAGCTCAAAGAGCAGCTGATGACCACCGTGAAATTCAGCTACGAACAAGGATTGGTAAGACTGCATACAGCCTTCTGCTTTGCCTACATACTAGTAGCAGTTTGTTTCAGATCAGCAACATCGTCTTCGACGGAATCGAGCAGCCCTGGTCGGCCAACATCAAGCGTGGTGTGCTCAACCTGCTGCAGGTCAATCTGAAACAGCACGGACGCACCGATCGCGTCGATGAGGACCGCACGCAGACCGAATCCCAGAACCCTCAATACGATTTCTTCACCGCCATTGAGGTAAACGAACAGCGTGAGAGTGAGCACAGAAGAACGCACTGCTTTAGAAAACACTCGAAGGTGAATGCGAAATGGACTACTCGGTGACCCGCCAGCCTCACCGCTATGAACGTCGTCCCGTCTTGAATGTGACCAAATCGATCAACTTCGAGAAATGCCGTCGCCGACCCGAAATCAAATACAACTACCGATTCAGCACTCCGTGCCCGACCTGCCAGAAACGATACGACAATGAGGTAAGCAAACTACGTACATCAGTAGACAACAGAAGCTAAGCACAGATTTGCAGGAGAAGATGCTGCAGAGCAGTACCGTGACCAAAATGCAAATCCACGGTAACACCGAGAACTTCTTGATCGAGAAATCGGTCTCTGAGAGCCAGTACACCTACACTCCAACCACCGAACAAGCCAGCGTCATCACAACCTACGTCAAGTAAGACTGTCCTCCAGTTGTCGCTGTGTACCGTTTGATATTTCAGCCAAACTCTTGTCTTGGTGCGCAGCCGTCAGAGCAGCAACGAGATCGAAGAGCCCCGCAACCCTCAACCGAGCGACTCGCAGATGCTCTACACCCCTGACTGGGACGTGTTGAAGGAGCGATTCTTCCAGGAGGGAGAGGAGATGTTCCACGACAAGACCCCCTACTCCACCATCAAGAACAAAGTCGAATTTGTGAGTTGTCTACGTACTGTACGTACGTGCAGTAAACATGTACTGTGACGTTTGAGGTGGAACAGATTCTGCGTAAACTGGTGCGCTGTGTGGGCGAGTCGGTGGAGGAGTGTGCTCCGCGTCAGTTCACCCGTCTGGTGAAGATCCTCCGAACCTGCAAACTGAACCAACTGCAGGAAATCCACAGCAGTTTCTTCAAGACCACCCCTGGATCGTTCACTCCCGAAGACCACAAGAAGATCAAGGTGCACGCTGTTAATAGGACTGCAGTAATAAGTGTTTATCTTTTGCAGGACCTGTTGGTTGATGCGATCGCTGTTGCTGGAACCAAAGACTGCATCGCTCACCTGACCCAGAAGATCAAGAACCGCGACATCCACCCGATCAAGGCAGCTTTGTCCATCAAGAATCTGATCAACGTGCGCGTGCCCAGCCAGCAAATGCTGCAGCAACTGGAAGTGAGTCGCATCTTTTCGGCTTCATACAAAACGCGGCACTTCTTGTAGCAATTGGCCCAACACGAGGTGTGCAAGCGCAATCTCTTCCTCAAACAGAGTGTCTACCTGACCTACGGCTCGTTGGTCAACGGTCTCTGTGGAGAGCACGAAGACAAGCTGGCCATTGACATCAAACGCCAGCAACAGCAACAACAGAAAGGCGAACGCCGCTGCCCTCGCTCCCTCAAACAAGAGCTGGTTGAGGTGAGTGTCGGAGTTTCTGGGCTGGTTCGTTTCAGCCGCAATGCAGAGCAGCAGTCGGCGCGCCGGTCGTGGCCCGGTTGTGGGCGTGATGTGATACGAGTTACGGTACGTATCATCAGGCCACACACTGGGCCCGACGCACGCCTTCGTCCCCACTGCTCGCTGACGCCTGGGTATGTCTGCATTTTGCTCTACTAGCCTAGTCCTTATGGGATGATTGCAAACAGAATCAGTCATTTTTACCATTTAGAAAATGTTCAACAAGTTCGAGAGCGTTGAGACCACCCCCGAGAAGGTGCTGCTGCTGAAGACAATCAGCAACGCCGGTCTGGACCTCAGTGTCTTCAAGCTGGAGAAGATCATCAAGAACACCGGAATGCAGGCCCCGCACAACACTTTGATCAGAACCGAGGCCGTGTTGGCTATGCGCCGACTGCGTGGAACCATGCCGCGCAAGGTGACGCACAGCACTTGACTGACTAAAAGCTGTTTCAAGCTTCCATTCTTACAGATCCAGAAGGTCTTGATGCCGGTCTTCATGAACCAGCGTGAACTGCCTGAGCTGCGCATGGTGGCTCTCTACCAGATTATGGAGACTCTGCCCGAACGCTCGGTGCTCGACCAAATCGCCCGCCAAAGCTACAAGGAACGCAGCCAACAAGTGCGCTTATTTGTGGTCGGCTTCCTGCAGACTCTGGCCAACTCGACCAACCCTTGCCAACAACGACTGTAAGTGACCGGTGCACAGTTTACAAGCAGTACTTGTATTTGCTTCAGCGCCGACGATCTGAAACTGTCCCTGCGCCGCGCACGAGGTCAATCTCCCCGTCGCAGCTCGTTCAGTCAGTACGTGCATATGAACGGCTACTCCCGCAAATACGACACTGACTTCACTGTCAACTTCGGCGCCGTCATGTCCAACCGATCTGCCATGCCTCGCTACATTTCTGGCGGGTAGGAGGACATAGGACTCTGTAGAATTACAAATGCACACTGTTGTCTGGTTGCAGTATCAACGTGAATAGCCACGGTCAATGGCTGAAGAGTCTGTTGACAGTGGGTGTTGCCCAGAAGGGAGTGGACAAGTGGATCCGTCATATCTACCGGCAGGGAGGTCCGTACGAACGCAGCTTTGACGAGGTGCTGAACCGATCGCCCAGAAGCATCAAGACCACCTCTCCTCAGAATGAACTGAAGAAAATGTTCCAGAAAGTAAAATCAAGTTTTAATTCTTTGAAGGTATTGTTAAAATTCAGCTCAAAATCACCGACCGATACCAGCAATACTACCAAGACGAATCGAACCCCATGGTGATGCCCTACCTGCGAATCAAGGACCAAGACATCGGCTTCCTGCCCATCTCGCCCGAATCTGTGCCCGAATCTGTGCGCGAATTGATCGAAAATGGTTTGTAACGATACTTTAGATTAGGTAGACACCGTGTAGCCTCACTTTAGACCGTCTGAACATCGAATCTATCGAACGCGCCCTGGAACAGGGTATCCAGATGGACTTCTACCAGGCATTTATGCTGCACGAGCAGAGCCGCAAGATCCCCACCACCACCGGTCTGCCGATCCGCTTCACCGTCAAGATGCCAGTCGTGGCTCGTCTGAGCGGTCAAATCAAGGGTCAGCTGGAGCCTAAGAACCGCCTCCGTCTGGTCCGTTTGGACGTGAACCTGAAACCCAGGTACTTGCGTGGCTTTTGCACATCTGTAGGAAGCAGTTCCGTTTCAGCATTGCCACCACCGCCTCGGCCAAGATCGAGTGCTGGAGTCCGATTGTGAACAGCGGTCTGAAGGTGATCGCCAACCTGAAGGTGTTCGCCCCGATCAACTGCGAGACAGAGATCGACGCCCGCAAAGCCCAACTGGTCAACAAACTGGTCTGCAAGCCTCACCGCCAACCCTATGAGCTGATCAAGGCCCAGACCAAACCCATCAGCTACACCTACTCCTGGCCCAAATTCCTCAAGACCTGGCAAGAGGCTGAGGAGCGCACCATCGGCGGAGAGGAATGGAACCGCGTCAAGACCGTATGTTTGCATTTCTGATCGCTTTAGACCGGTGCATCTTTCAGTGGAACACCGAGATGGGTGAGCAAGCTCTGGGAATCAACCTGAAAATGCGCGGCAGATGGCACCAGACCCCCAAGCACAGCGTCAGCGGCACTCCGTTCTGTCCTTTCTCTGGCCCCAACAAACTGCAAGTGATCGTAGAGCCCGGACACCAGATGCCCGAAGAAGTACGTTCCTCTATTGCGCAGTGCAAGGCCATATCTTACTTGTTCTCTAGGTGATCGTCAAATTGACCGGCAAGTTGTTCAAAGTTCAGAAGAAATCGCTGAAGCCCGACTTTGACATCGACAGCAAAGACAAGTCGTACTTCAAGAGCTCCGAGGAGAGCAGCAGCAGTGAATCGCAGGAATACCAACCCGAATACCAGAGGTACCAACCTTTTCACATACATACAGTACAGCGCTGGCACTAACTACCAAGTCTGCTTTAGCTACCAAACCAGCGAACCAGTGAACAACCAAGTTGAAGTACAAATCAAGACCAAAGGATCGTCGGTGAGACGAGAAGCTCAGGCCAAATTGAACTGCTTCAACGCCGACAGCCACAGACACATGCGTTGTGTGCTGAAGATCAAGCGCAGCCCCATCCCTCAGCAAGAGAGCAACGAGTGGCAGGTGAGTGTTGCTTAGATGGAATCCCAGCAAACAGAGCTTTCTCCTTGTTTCCAGATGCAACTGGAGACCGAGAGCTTCTATCCCGAGACCCCGTACCGGTTCTCCGAGTTGACCGACGACAAGAAATACATGTCGCAAGTGAAGGCTACCTGGGGCGAGAACGGTTCCCAGAAGAAACAGGTCGACATCAAAATCCAAGGACAACAGTCCGAGGAGCAGCAGCAACAGCTGATCAACCGTCGTTCGCAGTACAGCTCTGAGTGCAGCTCTCCGATCTGCCAATACCAACTGCTGAGACAAGCCTCCGTGCTGACCGACTACAAAATTGATATCGACTACCAGGTAGTACAAACGGTTCTTCACACTGACAGACATGACAAAAACGCTTCGCTCCTTCAGCTCGGCAAGAAGGAACTGAACATCACCAACAAACTGTACCGCGGCTTGAAATACTGGTACTTCATGCAATCGGACGTTAACCAGATTGACGTGCAGACTCCTGAGAACCAGATCCGCGCTCGCATCACCATCGACCCTCAGAGTTACCAGTACATCAATATCTCCATCCAGGTAATACAATTTAAAAATACGTACAGTACCTACAGTAGTTGCGGCTTTAGACCCCCGGAGAACGCGCCCACATCAAGGAAATCCCTCTGGTGCGTCCAGTGCAGCCGGTCAATATCCGCACCTTGAACTCGCGAATCCGATCCTTCCCTGAACTGGTGCAGAGCTACATCGAGCCGACCATGAGCCAATGCCAAGTCCGCCCCAACAGTGTGCGCACTTTCGACGGCGTCCGCATGCGTCTGCCCTACAGCAGCTGCTACAGCGTGTTGGCCAAGGACTGCTCGCAGCCCGAGAACCCGCGATTCGCTGTGATGATCAAGAAGACCGACAGCGACACCGTCCAGAAAGTGAGTGCTGGTAGACGAGTGGCTCTGACAACGCAGCACCTATTACTTTCAGCAAATGAAGATCGTCAGTCGCCAGAACCGCCTTGTCCTCCGCCAGACTCCTGAGGGAGAGATCGAGACTGAGATCAACGGCCAGACCAAACCCTGCCCCGAGTACGAACAGCTCGAGCATCACGGACACCCAGTCATGCGGTGGGTTGCCTTTAGACAGTAAGTTTAAATCAACTCCAGTCTGTTGTAGCATCCAGAAACAAGGCCCCTACTGCAAGGTTTCGCTGCCCGAGGCCGGAATCAAGGTCTACTTCGACGGTGTGGCCAGCAACATCAAGGTAAACATCTGTGACTGACAATAAATAAGATAAAGATGCAGTAAGACAAAGCTTCAGATGAGCCAGTGGTACAGCAGCTTGCAGTGCGGTCTGTGCGGCCACTACAACGGCGATGAGAGCGACGATCTGCAGACTCCTGAGATGCAGTTGGTCGATCTGCCCGAGTTCCACCGCAGCTGGTTGTTGCAAGAACAGTGCCAAGTAGAAGAGGAACTGAACCAAGAATCCAACTACCAGTTGAGCGATCTGTACGACGAGGAGGAAGAACGCTATGAACCTGATTGGCGAAGCAGTGAGTCTCCTAACAAATTTGTTGTGCTCTAGTTTGTGTCCGCAGATACTTTCTAAACGGCAGACTTTTCAGCCAAGGGCGGCTCCTGCCCGTTCCCGTCGGAGATCCCGATGTCCCAGAAGTTCCAGGAACAGTGCCGCTCTGACCAGTCGTGCGAGGGTGAGAAGAAATGCTGCTTCAACGGCTACTACCACAGCTGCGTGCAACCGGAAGGTGGTTAGAGTGCATCAGGGTTGCCGGTCTAAAACTCGAAGGCTTTCAGAGCGCCGCAGCCGTGGCTCGTACGAGCGCCGTCCCGTGCGTCGCACCAAAATCATTGAACACAGCCACGAACTGTGCTTCTCGAAAGAACCGACCCGCGTCTGCCCCACCAACAGCTTCCCGCTGAAGCACCAGGAGGAACAGAAGGTGGTCTACAGCTGTCTGCCGCGCTCCGACCCTCAGGCTGAAATCTACCACTTGCAAGCTCTGCGCGGAGAGATCGTAGAGGAAGTGAGCAGTCTTCCGTCGAGCTTTGTGCAGAAGGAGCCGATCCCCGAATCCTGTCTCACCTACTGAACCGTCCGTGTACTTAGACTCTAGCACCTCTGATTCTCTACTGATTTCTTTCTTAGTTCTGTTGTCGGTCGTAAACTGCCCAGTAGGTGGCCTGATTTGTGGGTACTCTGTAGTAGTTTCTTTCTCCTTTGCTCACTTGTCCCTGTTTGTGTTCTGTTTTTTTAACGCTATTGTTTATTAAGGCTGCTATTTGTCGTTCCCTGGCTTTTTCTTTGTCCCGCATTGTATTTGAATTGACCGAAAATAAATCAGGTCTCGCGCAGTTACCAACTTTAACCAGAAAATCCAATAACAGAAATACTCAATAGAAACACTTTTCAGTATAGTACATACATGCATAAAGCAGAGTAAAAAACACAGGCGTTACTCACTGGGCAGGGGAACAACAATCACAGGAACAGTAACCAACAACAAAAACTCGGGGATGCAACTGGGTAGAACCGGACAGTCAGACCGCCCCAAACTAATAATCAAAAAGAAAATGGTCAAACGCACCGATAAAAATTTTGGAGCTCGGAATGGGTACTGCATACTTTACCGTAACACAACATAACAGTGTCAACTCGAATGCCAAAAGGCAGACCCGGTCAGTCTCGAATCAAACATCTCAGGACACCCCGCGTTCTTTTCAGAACCTTTCAATGGGATAGACCCGCCTGCAAACAAAAAACAACCCTCCCACTTTCTGCCATTAGGTGCAAAGGCAGCTCCAGATCGGTTCCCATTATTCACCTAATTTGAGCTACAGTGAACCGTGAAGGAGCCCTGTTTTAAATGTTAATGATGCCTAAAGGATTCACTCGCAGGCCTTTGTTTTAGGCTTTCAGGCTCAGGCAGCTAAAGCTCTCTAAATGCAGTTTTGCCATCCAGGTTTTTCCAGTAATTTTGTCCTCACTGTACGACCAAAAGACACCATGACCACACTATGTATCACGCTAAAGCTTCTACTCTTTCTTGAGATATCTTGAGATTGGTTACACCTTTACCAGATCAGCCCACCCAGTTCGGTGTGCTGTGCGACAAGAAAATAACGATAAAAATACACCGTTTGCGTCTGACTGTATTAAAGAACAGCTGTAGGTTTAAATGAAAAACTTGTTTCACAATAGTTTAACAGTGGATCAGTTGCATCCCAAAACCAAAGCAAATCAGTTGCTATTACCAAGAACGAACGGAAACTGTCAGTTGGTTGCAGCCTTGTAGACAATGTATCTGAGCACATCGGACACCGATAAAGCTCCCTTGACGCGCTTGTCGTCGTCGATTGCAAATATAGAGCGTAGATCTTTGGCCACCAGCAGGTCAACCACAGTGACCAGCGTGTCCCTGACCGAACAAAATGCATTGCGAGCGCGACTGCCCAGCGGTCGAGCGTCTAAGGAGTCTTTGACTGATTTGTCCAGCAATTGCTCGTAAGCATCGGTCGATATCTCTGTAGGCATCACCGCCAACAAATTGAGCACGTCCGCTTTGGTCAAGTTGTCCATAAACCGGCCCTCCTCGTCCACCACCGGCAACGAACTGACTGCGCCCGTCAGCAACTGCTCGATCGCCTCCGACAGCCGCGTCTCCGGCCCCACCTAAACTACCACAATAGTGCATCGAAACGACCGCACTCCATGTGGAGTACAATCGCGAAAACACCAATTTGCCAAATTCGGACAGCAAAAAATCAATGATGAGCACTTTACCTTTGCAAACATACTGTACATGGGCCGGGAGTATACCCCCTCGCCGAGCAAAACCCCCAATGCGATATTGGGCCCACATAAAACGGCCATGAATTAGATTTGATTCGTACATATATAAATCATCACAAATTATGGACGAAACAAATGTTCTGCGAATTAACTCCTTCCGACAGACCGCAAAAGTGCCAAAAAACATACTGAGTGGGCAGCCCTATCGCTCACTGGGCAACTAAAATTGGGGAATTTCAAATACATATGTACATGATCGAAAATCCCATAGTCCAGAAATCCGCACTTTCTACAATCAAAGCGCTGAATCAGCTATTAAACAACATACATTGTACCGTATAGTGCTGTTTATTAGTGTTCCGACGATATCAAAATTCGTCGATATTCGATATCGATATCGATATTTTCAGCTCAATATCGATCGATATCGATATCGATATCGATATTTATAGATATGCAAGAAAATCTGAAAATTTGAAAGACCAAATTGCTCTCGATGCAATCAGCGATCTGATATCAATTAAGCAGAGAATGGCAGGAAAGGTATGGGCCCTTCTTAAGCCTTTCAATAAAAAGGTTGATCCCCTCAGGCCTATGCTCCACCCTCATTAGGAATAAAGAGCTCAGACAGAATAGCGTATTTTGACTTATGTTAATGACAAATAACCCAAAAAACCTTGACTTTAGTAAAAAAATGGGACTTTTTTGCTTACCATTCTTTCAACCACCCATCAATCCGGCGGTACCCCTTCAGTATTTGAAAATTTACTAACCCAACCCAAAGCTTCTGCTTCAAGTGTGTGGAGTGAGCGGCTCATCAGTGCTGCTGCAGACATTTAAGAACCTAAGCGTTGCTGTCTGAAAGCTGAGAATGCCGAGAAATTGATGTTTCTGAGAGATATCATGCCACTGCTATATAGGTTTTGGCAACCATCGATTTCTGAGTTGTCCAGGAAAAACTGATTTTTACTGTTCCAGAGAGAGAAAGTTGGTGTCAGTTTTGTTTTTGGCCTACTTTTCCGCCCAAAAAATATCGAAAATATCGATGCAAAATATCGCGATATCGATATCGATATTGGAAAAAGGGTCGATATATCGACTTTTCGATATCGATATCGATATATCGTCGGAACCCTACTGTTTATAGTACCCGGGTACTATATATGTATGGCACTTAGGGTTTAGCGAAAATAAAATTGAATCCATTTATAGTACCCGGGTACTATATATGGCACCTACGAAATCTGCTCTATAAGAAACTAACAATTGTATGTGAAGTTCTTGGCTCAAATTACCGATTTGATATAAAAAATAGGTTATGTACTGAAGGAATGCGTGATTCCAAGAGAAGAAAGAGAAAGATGAAAGTGAGAGGAAGAAGAAAGGCAATGAGAAGAAGAGGACAGAGGTGGAGAAGAATGGCAATTCGCTTGAGTTCGCTGTCCAGGAGTGGCAAGTCTGTTTCACCGTTGACAAGTCGTCAGATCAAGGTAAAGGCGCAGAAAGGCCGCAGCGTGGCGCGCAAGAGATCGGATCAATGTGGTGTCAGTGCAGGGCAGCTTGCTACTGAAGATGCCGAGTCAACAGAGGCGGTGCAGCTCCCATAGTTCGTCTCTCCGATTGTCAGGCACAGCGGCGGCCAGTCGACACTCGTTGAAAGGGGAGTGATGAAGGAATGCGTGATTCAGAGTGTTTGTATTATCGAGTTATCGAGTGGTTGTGTGCATGCGTCTGAGAGTGTGTGTGTTTGTTTGTTGTGTTGTATATCTGACTAATCAAGTAAAGACTCCTCATCTCGTTTCAGTACATACATCAGAACCTCTATGATTGCATTATCTACTGTCTTTCTTCATACAAACAAGGTTTACCACCAAAAATACTGTACTTTTTGCACGTTTTGTATTTATAACAGCTTATTTCAGAATAACAATCTGTCTCCATTTATAGTACCCCGGGTACGTGCCATTTATAGTACCCGGGGTACTATAAATAGGGGGGT
Organism: Sabatieria punctata; assembly: GCA_030248155.1. Taxonomy (NCBI): domain Eukaryota; kingdom Metazoa; phylum Nematoda; class Chromadorea; order Araeolaimida; family Comesomatidae; genus Sabatieria; species Sabatieria punctata. Next base: position 9,573 of record JASANB010003103.1, on the reverse strand, counting down.
ACTATAAACAGCACTATACGGTAGTAGAAAGTTCGACAAATGACTGAACATCATATTTAAACTCTGTTAAACATTATTATAGAAACGTTCAACATATGTGTTTTTGGAAAATCGAAAATCTTCAAAACCATCATTTCACTGGTATTACGAAGAAAAGTCACATTTTGTCACGTTTTTGAAATTCCCCAATTTTAGTGCCCTTTCAGCTACAGGGCTTGCTACTCAGTATTATGCCCAATGGCAACATCAATCATTCCTGCAAGTTCCAGACCCATACATACGGTTTGAATTACTGAAAAAATTAGAATTTCTGTGGACCACCTAATTCTTAGTTTTCGGGACATAAAAACAGTACGAGTCAGAATTTTGGCACCAAACTTGCACAGTGTCTACCCAGTTGAGGCCGTCCATAAACTATGACGTGACTATTTTCAGGTGTCTAGAAGCTTTTGTCCGCACCTATATTACAAGGAAAACTCAACCGAGTTCATGTTTCCAACCGCCAAAATGGTAGTTCACTGTCAAAAAGTTTCTTTTTCACAGCTTGTACAGTGTCATGCAGCATACATGGGCCGGAAAAATCCGGAAGGGGTATGGAGACCTCGGGGGAGGGGGGGGTCCGGAAAAAAGGCCAAAAAACGCCTATTTTGCCTTAAATAAGCGAAAATTTTCTCCCTCCGGGAGGGGAGGGGAGGGGTGTATGGCCCGGCAAGGGGGTAAACCCCTCACCCCCCCGGCCCATGTATGGTGTCATGTCGATTTTATTGAAGATTTTCTAATGTCGAACACAGTGCCAAGTTTAATCGAGGGAGTGTCAGTCAAAAACGTCGCAGTTTTTTAGGGGGGGGGTTGTGCTAAAAAGGTCGAAAACGTCGGGAGGGGGTGGGGGCCCAAAATTTAGAATTTTTGAACGTTGTAGTTTATGTACGGTCCCTTGTTAATTAATGCTGAAAACTTGAGCCAAATCGATAAAGAAATGACCGAAAACGAATCACTTTAGTAAAGTTCGAAAAAGGGGTGGATACTTTTTTGGCCCATACTATATTACAATAATTGTGTCCTGACAAGACCGCCAAATTGTTTGTCTGCACTAAAAATGGTTATAACTGCACTACGATTGCACCCACAGCTGGCGTTTATACCCCACCAAACAGAACGGTTGCCCAATAACGATTAGGAATAACTCATGTTTTTATAAAGCCAAAAGCAGTGCGCGCAAAGGCAAAATTCTGCGGAAAAACCGCGCGGAATGCAGCAATACAAAAAAGTCCTACCGTTTTCAAACTAGTCCAGGTGCCTACTTGGGATTCCTCAGCCGAAAGCAACATCCATGGAGTGAGCGGCATGGAACGTAACTGAAACACGTAACTAAGGTTACTTGGAAGTTGCTGCAGCAAAGCACAGACACACCTGTCGCTGCACGGTGAGCAAGACGCGCCTCAACTCAAGCAGATACAAAGGCTCTGTACTGTTGGCTTCTGTCACCGGCAGTCGGTGAATGTGATTTTCCAGAATCATTCGCGCTGCGTCCAAAACGCTGAAAAACCACAAACAGCTGTGCACTTTTTACTGTTGCCAACTGAACAAATGACTCGGCACGTCAGTCACAAGCAGGCGCAACGCATTCCACTACCACGTGCTTCAACGTGACGCCATCTACGTACTTCGGCAAACCTAACTGATTTACTGATTACTTGCTGAAATAGTGTTAGGTGGAAATTTGGCGCGGCTGTTCTGGCAAATAAATCAACAACCTGAAGACTACCACTAACCGGATAGGCCTGTGCAAATTGATTCAGTCAAGAGGATAAGCGTAAATAACCAGACCAGTGTGGCTTCCACGCATTTAGTGGCCTGGCGTCACAACAATAATAAAGATAAATTCATAGTACTTCTGCTGTACAAAGTATTGAAATAGGCTATGCTATTTTAATTGACCAACCGTGCCAAAAGGGACCAATCAACTAAAAACAGGTTTCATCTATATTAGATGACGCTTTAGTGCACGAGGGGGATGTTAAATTTTCAGCATTTGCGCACGGAAGGTCCCACACAGAGATCAATGACCTCACACACACAAGAGAACGCGGCCGCTCTGCGCAGGCAAATACCAAGATCTCACTTGAGCTGGCAATCAGTAACAACGAGCATTTTCTTCTTAATAACAGGACAGTCGCGTCCGTGTTCGCTACAGCCTTTGTTGCGCTCTTGCAGCCACCAACCCAGAGTGTTCTTGTGCACACTCTCCTGCTCTGCCAGTTTACTGTGGTAGAGCATGCTGAGAAAGTCTGTCGGCGTCAACAAACCCTTCACTTGAGCGTTGGCTCCATTCCAAATCAGTCCAACCCGTTCCGGTCCGTTTGCCAATGCCAGAAAAGCTTTGTGAATCTGTAACAATATTAGCACTGACTGACTGCGGTCTCTTCTTCAATAAGAACCGACCGATAAGCCGTTGTCGAGCATAATTACGGTGCCCTTGTATGGCGAAAGATCGTAGCAACTTAGAAGTTTCAGGTACTGCACATAGGGATTTTCAAGACTGTCTGAAACCAACAAACAGAACACTTGAGTAAACTGAAGCACCAGTCAACCTACCAACGGAGCCCAGAATGTCAATAGTGAGTGGCCTAGATGTCTTCCGAACCACAACCATATCCTGCAAATGTGCACACTAAAGCACAGTAGACTAAAAGAAATTAAGACCGTACCGTACTGTAACTGCGCGGTCGCGGCCACGGATCCGTTCCCTCGTCGGCCTCCTCAGACAAATCATAGACCGAGCGCATGTTGGGGTGATTTTGGTCCTGTAGACTCAACTGCTGAGCTGCCTTTCTGGCGCGCAATTTGAGCAATGACTTTCGCGCATCGTTAGCTACCTCCACATCGGAGGAGCCACTGGAACTGGCACGCATCCGGTGCGTAAACTCCTTCAGACCATTGAACAAGCCGTGCTTCTGCTTGGTAGTAGTAGTGCTTTCGCCGACAGACTGGCGCTGGTAATGCGGCTGTTGATCGCCGCTGGGGTGTCGTTGTCGGTAGACGACATTATCGGTTGACGACCTGCGCTGGTCGTACTTGTAGACACCGAGACGGGCTGGTCGGGGACTGTCCGGAGAGCGGAGACGACCGGCCAACGGACTTTCCGGAGGAGGCAGACTGATGGTCAGCTTTTCACTCGAATGCGAAGCAGCAGCCGCCATTTCGGATAGCGATCCGCGTCTGAAGTTTCCGGCCGATTGAGACATGTTTAGCTGGCACAGGTATAAGACGCAGAGGTGGCAGTAGAAAGAAAGTGTCGCGCAGTGAGTAGCGCTTAAGTACGAGCGTTTTAATGGACGTTAAAACCACAGAAGGCAACGCAGACGCGCGCCGCCGCAGCCGCCGGCTGACTGGATTCCATGATAACTTATCTCTGGTCAGTGGCTCAAGCAAGAACAGATTTACAATTGGCCCAATGGACGCAGACAAAAAGCGCGATAAGCAAGCGTAGAAAATTAATAGCGCCATTAACAAACTAGACCGGCGACCAGAACAGCGATAACACAAAAATAACACAGTACAGACCATACACCGGTCCAAAACATGGGTTGAGGCAGCCAAAAATCGAAAAGTTGGGGTCAGCCTAGCCTACGCGATATGTTGATCAGTGGGTGATTTTGGTGGGTAGGCCTTTGAAAAGTCCTTCGGTGGGGAACGGGGTCTGGAGTACGTCCAGCCCAAGACGGCGGAGGGTAAACAACCAGAACCCAAGGCCCATGTATGGCCCAGATATCACTAACCTCTGCTGTTTGACGTCTGGCACTTTGAGGAAAAACTCTTCGTACATGGCGGTGTAGGAAACAAACAAACAACAGGTGGAAAATACGGAGCCAATAGAGCGGCAGAATAAGAACGTGTGGAAGATGATAATGTTGTGAGAGAGAGCCTTGGCCCCGGCAGCGGCAAGGCAACAACAGCTGGCGCTACTGCCTCACTTAAAACCAAGCAACCGCCCGGCCCAGCATAAGCTTATGTCACACGAGGCTATGACGCAGTACGACCCATCGGGGACCGACTTCAACGAATTGCCCTCTAGCTGGCTGCGCAAAAAACAAACTTCGCGCCAAACAATCCACAACTCAGACTGAATTGGTTGAGAGCGGAAAAGAGCTCGCTAATGAAACAACATCGATCGATGCGTACTACGCTGACTATATACTATGCCACCTAAACTTCAATTAGCTTGGAGGAAGTTCAACCTAGTCCAATACAAATCATAATGAAAGATTCGACTGTGAGATTTGCAATAAAAGCAAAATGGCAATACATCACACTCGTACCCCAGCCAGAATGCGTTCAAATATTGGACGTAGTTTACTTCCTGCTCACGCTCACTCAGGCGTACTACAACACAAGAAGCCGAATATATGGGCTAGACAACAGAAAAGGTCAAATAATCCAGCTGAGGGTAAGTCTGTCGAGAACGTAAGTAGTATGTTTATGCCCTTCATTAAAATATCGAATTTGCGCTAAAGCCCTAATAACATACAGCAAGCTAACCAATCTTTAAGCAAATATGAGCTCCAGTACCATAAAAAAGTGCCACAGTCTTATCAGACGGGACAAGACCGTTCAGCTCAAAGGCTTAGGGGTCAAATCGAACGACACCCAACCCAGACGATTAGGGTTAGATTTTTCGGATGAAGTTGATAAACATTTGACGCCTTTATTACTAGAGGAATGAGGAGATCGATATTCAAACAGTTAGATTATTTAAAATGGGCATATGCTCGGATAATTTCGAGTTGTCTATTTTTAGTTTCAATCAAGCAATTCCGGTTGCGTCGGCCTGCGGATGGACGGAGAACAGGCTCTGTTACATAGGCGATTCCTCAAATTTCGACTACTATTTTCCTTGAGCGTTGTTCAACAGCAACGAGAGCTGGCTGGCAAGCTGCGGCAACAGGTTTTGGCAGAATCAAGACATAGAAATTAACGCAAAAACCAACAATAAACAGAGAACCGGCTCCTATGATTGATATCTACATGCCAGCCAGCGCATAAGAACGAGAAGCACTGCACTGTGAGCCTACCTAGCCAACAAGCTGCCTATACGTACAAATGTTATTCAATTTTGTTTATGAGGTCGCTATACCTACTCGAAAGCGTGATCAGTACCTATAAGCTACAGAAACGATCAGACAGATGAAAATAAGAGAAAAAGGAGACGGCGTCAAACAGAGAGCAGCCATTGAAGTCGAAAAATCCAATATGCATCAGCTGCAGGGGAGGAACATCTGATCAAACATAGAAATTGTGGAATAATCAACCGGCCGGAGGCCGGCTTTTGCCTGTCAACCGCCAGCAATAGCCGTCGATCGGCTCATTGGCACGACAAGAACGTCGATTTTTTCAGGCCACAAACTCTCGTAAACATGTAACAAATCATCACGATTCGATTGAATAATTACCGGCCGCCTTCTCGCACGTAGCAAACAAGTCCAGCGCACGTGTTGTTTGTAGCAACAATTATAGCAGCAGCAACAACATGGCAGCAGCGCCCGAAGCAGTTAGTTAGTACGCACGCACGCGCCAATGAAATAAACTTTCTGCAGACAAAGCAACGCTACTGGACTGGGCACTGTCAAATGATCCAGCCCAGCTCTAGTTGGCAAGCCCCCAGAGCAGCGGAATATAATAGCCACGAAGACAAGCTGCGCCGCTGCTACTAAAAGGCTCCAATTCTGCCACGCAGAGTACCTACCTATTAGCACCAAACGGGCTTTTAACCTGTCTGACAGAGAGACATTTCCTATTTAATTCCATTAAAAAGAAAGGGCCATTTGGAATAGCAAATAAAATGGGAAACCGGAGCGCAACTAAGCACGACCTAATCACTGCGATGGCCGATGCGCAGGCACGGCGCGGAGCACATGCAAGAGAGCAGTGGCTCTGCTGGCCAAGCCAGTTGATTCTATGCCAAGTCTCTCGCCCAATCGGGCCGTCGCATAGACCGCCGGGCCGCACAGAGCGGAACGAGTACACAGACAGACTTACTTGGTCGCTTGAGTCACTGTGCCAGTCGCTGACAGCGAGCATCTTGATTCGAAAATCTCGAGAAAGTGCTCCTCTAAGACGGCTTCTCACGCACCCACTTTCCGCAAATGGTTAAGTATCTTTGCGCGCGCTACACTTCGTTTTTTAATCGGGTTACTAGGAGACAAGAAAGCGTGAAAAAGCAACACGTCCCGTACGAGTACGACTACTGACCCAGAAATGTTGCTAATTTGACGATAAAAATGTCCGTATTAAATTTCTATCGTGCACAATTGACCATGCGTGGAAACTAGAGTGCGAACTGGTATTGGGTGTACTTATTGGGGTGTTTTCCAGTTACTCCCAGGTTTTTGTCCCCCAATACTAATTAGGATCTGTCCAAATCAGAAAAAAATCTAGGTTGATATAAAAAATTGATCTATAAAAATCGAAAAGGTTGATGGATGACTAGTTTAGAAAACAGTTTTAGCGTTAATCAACTAAAAGTCAGTCGAATTTCATATAGTGTCCGCTTTTCTAAGCAGTACACCAGTAATTAATTTCCATGTTCTTATCTAAAATATAAATTGTACAATTTCTAATGATACAGAATGTACCCAACCAGGCCTCTACAACATATTACGTAATCCCAGTCCTGTGTATGTACTGAAGGATGGCTTTCTGTTACGTTAACTGAAATGCAATTTTTGGCCCAGCTATGCAAGTATTGGGAGTCTCAGGTATTGGTATTGGGTATCGGGGTATTGGGTTTTTCAGGTATTGTTCAGTAGAATGTTTTTACTTCTCAGAAAACTAAAGTCGTCTAGAAATGCGCTCAATGTTTATGACAGTTGAACGAACGTACATTTGTATACCAGCACCAATCAGGGTGCCAAACAATGATCCCGCCGTTTCCGGAGCAAACTACAGCTAAAAGCATGACAACAATAAAAATGAAAGCACGGATAAATAGGACCTTTCATTGTGATCTTATACTCACAAGCTCAGTACATTGAGTGCTCCCTCTATTGGCGTCACGAACAGTTTAAACGTGAGTAGTCACTTTTGTCTCCCTACATTGTATGCTCATCTGCAGCGGGTCGCGACGCCAATGAGGGAAACTCAGTATTGAGCTTGTGAGTGTAAACACACGATAAAATGTCCTAGCTATCAATATTTTCATTTCCTTTCCAATCATGCTTCGTTTAGTTTAGTCGCGGGAGGGACTATCATTGTTTGGCACCCTGTACATATATGGTATCGATGCCTAATGGCGTTCAGTGCTTGACTGCAATTGGCTAACTTAATCAACAAATATGAAACATAGCCACCGTACCGTACATACAGCGTACAATGCAGGACAGGAAATATTCTAAAACATTCCGATTCCTAATGTTTTTTGGCTCAGGTAGCATGTCCGCGGCAATTAGATTATTATTATTTTGTATTTATATGTATACAGTTGTACGTATTTGCGCGCTGTAGTCAGTGTTGCCAGGTGCTAGCTACGTAGTCCAGTGTACTACCACCAGACCAGGGGCCTGTTTCACCAATTTACAAATCATCACAAATCATCACAAATACAAATACAAATACAAAGATTTTTTGGTGAAGCAGAAACAGGCCCGTTTGTATTTGTATATGTATTTATGATTGTAATCTGCTTTGTATTTTTGTGAATTGATGAAACAGGCTCCAGCTCAAAATTATACTGCTTTATACTACTATTTTCGGCATTATACTACAAACTACGCTTTTATACTACGCTGCAAAACTGTCAGATCGAAGGTTTACAGCACAGAAGACTGTTACGTAATGGAGGCAGCAATGACTGATGAGTTTCAATTCCCACTCAGTGACTTTTTACATAAGCTGAAAACTTTAATGACTTTTTAAGAGCCGGTTTTTCTAGGAATCGACTTTTTCTCCTTAACCTCCGGACAAATCTCAAATTTTGGTCTCCGATTTGGCTGAAATTTTGTATTTTAGTTGTTGACTTAAAGAAACATTTTATCACCTTCCCGGCCATTTTTGAGAGAGTCACTTTTTCGACCCAACCTCAGCTCTCAGCTTATAACTCAGGAACAAATGAATGTAGAAACTTGGGATTGCACTTTTAGAAGCATACGAGCGTTCTCTTTCAAACAGTACCCTACTCAATTCGAGTCCAGACAGGATTCGATTCGAAAAAAATATTTTTCGAACCTCCTCTGGGCCCGATTTCACCCCCCCAACAGTTCCAAACCCCAGACTTTTATTTCAGTAAAATGTAGCGGTATCTATTTGCTTTCGATCGCACAAAAAATCGAGAAATAAGGGGTCTTTTGAGGTTTTGGACCTTGAAAGTAAAAAATCGAAGGTCAGGTCGACAATTTTCTTAATTAGGGATGGTACATGTCAAAGAAGAGCGGACTGACGGTTTTTTGCGAATAACTCCTTATGGGTGCGTCGGAGCGCTTTTTGCCTCACAAGCAAAGTTGTAGAGAGGCTCGAGCTCGGTGCTGTGGTGCAACCTAATCTGCGCAACGCCCCCATAGTCATGCTAATTTGCGCAACGAAAAAAAAAACAGTTTTTTTCTGTATAGTTGGCCAAATCGGTTGAGTTGGTCCCGAGTTATTTCAATCCCCTCCAGAAATCTGAAAATCGCGAAAATGGCCATTTTTAGCATTATCTGCCAAATTTAATTTGACGGTGTGTCTATACGTATCTCTGGAACCGTTCCACCTAGAAGCAATATGAATACAATTTTGAAATTCCCGAGGTCTGTAGATTCTAATTCACTGAAAAACTCGCGTTCATTCCAACTATACAGAAAAATCTGATTTTTTTTGCTGCGCAAATTAGCATTACCACCATGGCGCGTACCTACCGCAGATTAGCTTGCACCACAGCACCGAGCTCGAGATTATTCGGCCTAATCTGTTTTGTTGTAATCAATCGAAATCGTTTGAAAAAATTGATTGTTTACCAAAAACGGATTCAATCACAGATTTATTTGAATTTTTCTCACACAGAGTAACTGATTATATCAATTTGATGTGATGTAAATGCAAACCCTATTTTGAAATATGAATAATGAATATAGGCGATTTTTTAAAAAATAAGGAAAATAAGCATCTGAAGAGATCTCGAGATGCTGAATTATGCTACATAATATACTACAAAATTTAAGATTATACTACATTTTTATACTACATACTGCAGCCGGTTTTGCGATACTTTTCGAAGGTCAATTATACTACACAGATAGTATTATTATACTACAAAACTGGCAGTAGTCAAATCAGTTAGTTAAATTGCCGCGCAACCGTAATTTTCTTGGTTAGATATCGTGTTTATAGCAGAGGATCGATTGAACGACGCCTGTTGACGCCATCTTTCTTCTTTCGCGAGCGCGACGCCAGCACGCCATCACGGTCCGCACGCAATCGGCTCGAAGTTCAAATTCGCTTCGTCTAAAGAAGTGACCGTCTTCTTCAAGTAAGTAAACTGCAGCTTGTAATCAGTTCGCTTTTGTCCAAATGTCTGGAACGCAATTTCTCCATTACAGACATGGG